>RJWJ010008540.1:0-53120 GCA_004363605.1 Indri indri
AGCAATTGAGGGATTAGGGGCTGATGGACATGTAAGATGGTATATGGCAGAAGTACAGCAGGATTTGGGAAAGAAACTGAAAAGTTCATCTAAATTTTGGAAAAATGAGGGGTGTCTGCAAATAGCTGAAACAAGTTGGGGAAATCAGCCACTTGTCAGAAGATTCTGGTACCTTACCAGGAACACAAATAGGGAAAAGAAAGTCAGCAGAATAATAACGTTGCTCATGAGTTCATAGTTATGAGTATGGAAAAATTATTAGAGACCAAAAATATAAACAATTGTATTATGTTTTTACTATTCTATGTATGCATAGTGTGGAACATGAAGATAGAGAGGTTTTGCATTGGTTTAGCTTTTCTTTCATGTAGTCAACTATATATATTTTTTTCAGATATTTAAGAAATATTGGCCGGGCACAGTGGCTCACACCTGTAATCCTAGCATTCTGGGAGGCCGTGGGAGCATAGTTTGAGCTCAGGAGTTCAAGACCAGCCTGAGCAAGAGTGAGACCCCGTCTCTACTAAAAATAGAAAAATTAGCCAGGCATGGTGGTGCATGCCTGTAGTCTCAGCTACTCAGGAGGCTAAGGAAAGAGGATCCCAGGAGTTGGAGGTTAATGTGAGCTAGACTGATGCCATGGCACTCACCCGGGTAACAGAGTGAGATTCTGGCTTAAAAACAAAACAAAACAAACAAACAAAAAAGAAATGGTAAAGAAACCACATTAAACAACCCTGATTTAATTGTTTGCTCCTTGTTTACAAATAACAAATGTAAAAAAATTTTTCCAAATCACTTAGAACCACTTAGATGTAGTTAGGGAGAAACATTCCTTGATTATTCTGATTCTAGTTGATAAATAAGATTATAGAGTTAAGACTATGACTCTCATAATTAGGAATCTTTGCAATAAATCTTAATTAACTGACTTCTATAATTCCTAAGAGCTATATTTGCAACCTTCTGTTTTCATAGTTTCTTTAAATGGTCTTCAAAGGTGTCTCATTTAGAGAGCAAACAAGAAAGCAACACCTAGAAAATATTTGATTTTAATCTTCAGTGCATTATAGGAAAACTAAGGTGTATAGTTCAGTAAAAAGTAATTATTTAGGTCTTAGACAGGAAAGGAAAATGTTAATCATGGATAGTCAACCTGAAACAAATTGTGCCTGTAGATATCCTGACATGCCTAAAAACCTTTAGGGACCATGTTCAAAGTGAAAGACATGCTAAATTACAAACCAATTCTGCTGATATTTGCTAAAGGGTCTTTAAAGCAATTATTGTCAGAAATGAGCTGTCCGATTCATTGGCTTCTTAAAATGTATATTTAACACCCCAATCTCTACCCTTCAGTGACTATTCTGTATAGATCTGCTTTAGGCTCACATTTTGATTGCAGATTTAAAACATTTGCTCTGGCAGCAATAATTAATTAAACCAACATTGAAAATATATTTAAATCAGCAAAAGTCACTATGTATTTCTAAACTCGAGATGTCTATTTGATTTACATTCATGGTATTGTGGAAATGCAGTCTATTTCAAATGCCAACTTTTTGCATGATGCTGGAGTAGGTAATTATTAACTGTAAACATTTCTCTTTATATCTGCGTTTTAATGTATTTTATTTCTGGATATCTCTCACAGTCCTCACTGTGTTTCCATTTTTTTTTTAATTTCAGAATATTATGAGGTACAAATGGTTATATGGTTTTGATTATATGGATTGCTTTTACACTGCTTGAGTCAAAGTTATAAGTGTGCCCATCACCTAGATAGTGTACATTGTACCCATTAGGTATGATTTCACCCATCCCCTCTTTCCCCTCCCACCTGCTTGATTTCTGTTGAGTTTTACTTCTATCTGTGCACATGAGTGTTAATTGGTTATTTCCAGTTTAATAGTGAGTACATGTAATGTCTGTTTTTCCATTCTTCCAATACTTAGGAGAATGGTCTCCAGTTCCATTCAGATTGTCACAAAATGTATTAATTCATTTTTTATGTCTGAGTAGTACTCCAAATCTCTGTGCACATAAACTCAAAAACACTGAGGAAATGAACAAATTCCTGGAAACACACAACCTCCTGAGGCTCAATCAGGAAGCAATAGAACTCCTGAACCAGACCAATAATGAGCAATGAAATTGAAGCAGCAATGAAAAATCTTCCAACAAAAAAAGTCCCAGACCAGATGGTTTCACAGCTGAATTTTATCAGACCTACAAAGAAGAATTGGTATTCATACTGCAGAAATTATTTCATATTATCAAGAAGGAAGAAATCCTCCCCAACTCCTTCTATGAAGGCAGTATCACCTTGATACCAAAGCCAGGCAAGAACACACCCAAGAAAGAAAACTATAGACCAGTATACTTTATGAATATAGGTGCAAAAATTCTCAATAAAATTCTAGCAAACCAAATTCAGCAGCACATCAAAAATATAATGCACCATGACCTAGTGGGCTTCATCCCAGGGATGCAAGGATGGTTCAACATATGTAAATCCATAAATGTGATTCACTACATAAACAAAAATGTTGACAGCAAATATTTTTTCTAAAACTTGGGCAGCTCTATTCAAAGTTTAAAAAATCAGCATAAAAGTTTTAAATGCTTACTAAAAATATACCAAATACAAGCCAGGGGCACAGTGTTTTGTTTTTAAAAACAGGCAATAACTATGTTTTAAATAAGAGAGATGCTGTATTATTTGTATTCATATTTCTTGCACATAAGCAAATTGCATAGTCAAGAGGTACAGATACCTCATATTAAAGTATAAAATTTTCCTTTCTCCCCTGAATACCACACTGAATATGTTATTTATGGAAGACAATTGAGATGTAAATCTACTAATCATTACTAAATAACTTTATGGTCTAGTCAAATATTAAATTATGGAGTCTGGATGATCGTAAATTTTTTTTTTCTGAGAAACATCAAATTACTTCCAAGTCTAGTGTCTTTTTGTGGCATACATTTCCGAGTAATTGAATGATATAGAAAAGGGCCTTAGACCTTAGAAATTATTTCCCTGAGAGTTGGTCAGTGACTTGGCTCCCAGTCAGTAGGTATAAAATATAAAAATTGAACAACTTTTCCCAGAAGGTTATGTATAATACTACCATGTTACTATCTCAGTGGACCATAATCATATATTTTTTTTAATAATTTGCCTTCCCAACCAATATGTAAGCCTCTTGAGGGCAAAGATGATGTGTTATTTAAGAATATCCTCCACTTACATTACCTGTAACAATAAATTGCTGTTGACTGCACTAATAGAAACTGGAGATGATATGAGTCAATCTTTCATTTACTCATTTAATTTATTCAAAAATATTTATTGGATATTTACTATTTACCAGGAACTATTCTAAATGCTAAAGATATAGCAATAAAAGAGATAAACCATCAACTGATTAACAATGCCCCACTTTCATAGACATTGTATTTTAGCGTCAAGGAATAATATGTCCATGAAGAAGAACTAAGTAGAATGAATAGGGATTTGAAAGCAAATGGAGGAATTTTTATGCAAGGAAACCAAAACACCTTTCTCAAAAACATGACATTTTAGGAGATCATGAATTGAAGAGAAAATCCTGTGAATATATAAAAGAAGACTATTCCAAGCATAAAAAGGGCAAAGCCTTAAATTCAAGAAGGAATATGTCTGGAAAGTAACAAGAAATTATTACATATGTATTCTTTAACATGTACTAAATTTCATGGTGACTAAATCTTCTGATGCTATACCTACAGAATTTCAACAAAAGGTTTTAGTCAACACTAAACCATCCTTTAATAGCAATCATGTTTTTTTCTCCATCGTCATACATTGCTGGAGAAATGTGTTCAATCCTAAATTTGATTTTAAGCCATTGGCTTTATAGTGATCAGCCGTTTACTCGGAGGAATGCTCATCTGCACCTTTTGCAGGAAAGTTGACTACCTATTTTCTTTAGTATAAAATAATAAGACCTTGCTGCTATTTTGGTGCCTCTACTACTACATTAACAATTTTAATGCAATTTGTCTGTACAAATTGAAAAAATAGTAGCAGAGGTTATTTATATAATACTTTCAATCCTGTAAAAATAAACCGGGTTAGCAGATTTCCAACTGAATTGAAGGTAAGTGTGTGTGATCGATCATACTTTGTATAATCTATAGCTATTCTATGATATAAGGCTCTACTTTATGGTTAGACAAATGCCTAGCATACTGTTTAGCCCATTTTTGATACAGTTCTTTGTTTTGAAAATGGAGCCAATTTTATTTCATTAAACTCTGCCTACAAAATAAATTGACTGATTTGAATAACTGATTCATCTGTGGTTACTATTAAACACTGGGTTTTTATTTTTTAATTATTTTCTAAAAGCCTCTTTTACTTTGGAGTAAATATTTAGAAGTATTGAAAACACATTGATGTGTAAGAATAAAACAAATGTTTTCAAGATTGACAGATTATTCTGGTCATGAAGAATGTAATATACTTAAAAATACTTCAGTTATAAAGATTGAAAAACTAATTTCTGACCTTTTAATCAGACTAAAATACCACATAATATCTTTAGATTAAGTAGTGTTTTTTCTTTGATATATTCCTCAGCACTTTTCTATTTGGTTTGGATTCTAAAACAGTCAATTCCACCTGCATAATTTGTGATGTCCAGTAAAAAATGAAAATGCAGGACCCTTTGTTCAAAAAGCAGAAAAGAAGGGACATAAAATGTGCTAAAATATAGTGCTCCTTCCTCCAGGGATTTCTCTCTCTCAACTTGTCATGGTGCTTTTTATTTGCCATTTAATGTCGTTCTAAGTAAAGAAAAAGTAAAATTTCAAATTATTAGCATAAACTCTACCATTTATATTGCTCGATGCCAGTTTTAAATGCTTTGTATTTATAACAATGAAATCATAAAAATTATACAGTTTCTTTTTCTGTAGTTTCCCTCACCCAACTTCCTTCTCCCAAGGTGTCTCCAGTAAGCCAGACTCATAAAGGTTGGAAGGAAAAAGAGAGGATCGCCTCCCCCCAGGCACTGAATCTGCCCAGGCAGTACTCCCTCTTCACCAGGGATACTTGAGCAGGACAGTGAAGACTCTCCCAGGTTCCTGGAGACACACACACACACACCCTAGATACTCAAAACTCTCCCAGGGGGACAGACACACATACACACCCCCCCCCCCCAAGATGTTCCAGTGTCAGGAGACCCATCCTCGATCCTTCTCATGATGTGTAGATCTCCCACTGGAGACAGGAGGCAACCCAGAAATGTGGTCTTCCCTCCACTGAGGTCAATACATTCACCCAACCCAAGTGGATTGTGGCAGCAATCGCGGGGTAGGGGTTGAGATTGGAAGCCTGCATGGCTGAGAGTAGGCGAATGTGCCAGGGAGAACCTATCCTGTGGGTACAGTGAGGTTGTCAGACACTAGACCTTGACTAGAGCCTGGGCTTCAAGCTCCCAGCATGTGCTGCACCATCCCATTAGTCTTCACTTATAAAACATGAGTGCAAAGATAAAAACTACTAAGAATTTCAAGATGTCATCAGTGAGCATTAAACCTTAAGTGGGTTGAGGGAGCTGTGCAGTACACAAATCACACACTCATGAAGCCAGCCCTGAAAACATTTTTCAAATTAATAATGTCATTGTTTTTCCAATTTACCTCTATTATTCAACAAACCAATGTAATCGGTGACTGTGACACACCAACTACTGTGCTATATGTCATGTAGTGATAAAAAAGATACATGTGTGAGTGTTTGAAGCCCAGTGCCTGCTGTGGAGCAGCTAACAGTCTTTCATCCTCTACAATATGGAAGTGAGAGCTTGCCCAAGGTAAAAAAAAAAAAAAAAAAAAACTAGATTAAATATATCTGATTCAATATACATCTTAAGAACGGAGTGCCTGAAATGTTACTTAGTGCACAAGTCCCTAAAATATGTATAAAGTAATAAATGATTAAATAGTGATATGACAGGCAGTGAATGTTAACATTTCACTTATCTCTTTTTTATGAAAGAAAGTCTAGTCGTTTGACCACACATTTATTCTGTTAGGCAGCAAGAAAAGCTTTTACTAATGAAAAATTAAAAACAAAAAATTGAAAGATAGTTCCATTATTTGCCTAATGCTATTCTAATTATTTTGTCATACTAATAGACCTGAGGGTAGATTTCAGTTATTGATACTTGTGCTCTGCTATATATTGTTATACTTGTCACTTTTCAAGATGTGTCCTAAATAGAAAAGCGTTTTTCCTCAAAATAATTGTGATATAATTCATTTGTATTCATCCTTTTAAACTATGATTCAGCTTACGTGTTTGTTAAGTATTCTTTCATTAAAGCAAGTAAATAATATTCTGAGGATGATAAATATATCTATAATATGTAAATATAAATGTGTTTGCTGTTTCCTTTCATTTGGCCTTTATAAAACTTATTTTAATCTTCTGCTGGATCACTAAATCTCTAAAATATGCATTAATTTTTACTTTATAATGCTTATGTGAATGAATGCACCCCCCCAATTTTAACTTCCTGTTTCAAGATTTCTTTGTATAAATAGTGGATGATTGGCCGTTGTCTATGAGTTTAGATTGCATTTGGACCTGTTTATTTAGTAGTTATGCCCTGTTTCAGAGTTTGGTATTTTTAAGTTTTTTTATTTATCATAAACGTATTGATCAGTTATAGATAGGAATTACACATTCAGATTCCTAGAAATTGGGAAGAGGTTCCTCATTCTGTTTTTATGAGAATAAATGTTTAATGTGCTAAGCAGTTGTGAATATTTAAAATGTTCAACTGCCATCTTTACCTTT
Source organism: Indri indri (assembly GCA_004363605.1). Classification (NCBI taxonomy): domain Eukaryota; kingdom Metazoa; phylum Chordata; class Mammalia; order Primates; family Indriidae; genus Indri; species Indri indri. The sequence continues at coordinate 6,860 of RJWJ010008540.1, forward strand.
TTACAATATGTGAGATACTTGTATCAAGAGGTGAGCAATTAAATGCTATTTGAAATGCAACTTAATTACGTATTTAAATTTAAACTATAACTGATGTGCAGAATTATTTCTTGCAATTATTTTCTACCATCTGAATTTTATTTACCTAATTGTTGGCTGCTCATATTAGTTTTACACTTATATTATAAGGCGACAATTTTTATATGCTTGAAAGAACCTTAAGAGAATGTAGAGTTCAGCTACCAGTCCTCAGGCAGGATGCACATATACATTCTAAAATAAATGTTATTTTTATCCCATTTCAGAGATCTGTAAGAAGGATTTTCAATCTTCTTATATCTTTTAACTGACTCTTTTAGGTTGGCCTTCTATGTATGTATTTCACCTAAAATCTTACAATTGCCAGTAGAAATGTTAGCCTACATTCTGGGAGATGGGCATGCTTGAAGCTCTGACTCGGGTCTGGCAAAGGCAACATTTGTAACCTAAATATTTGTACCCCTACAATATGCTGAAATAAAAAAAAAAATTTAAAAAAGAAAAAAATGTACTTCAGGAGATGGAAGGTCACCATTCTTTGTATCATCACTCTTTGTAGACAGCAAGACCATCAATAGAACTTTCCAGTTAGATCATGCCTACTTATTCCCAGTTTGCAAGTTTATCATCCTAATCCCAGTTTCTTCCACTCATCTCCAATTCTGTATTTCTAGTAGACTGGAGAAGTGTTATATATGAATAATCACAAATGTTAAAAGGGCCACAGAGGAGTGAAATTATATCAAATAAAGAATTTTTCAGGAGTACACCTTGGATGTTATTTTGCAAGATACTCTGAGAGATACTCAGTCATTCTCTCAAATGAGTGCTATGGAAAAGTTAGGCTCGAAAGGAAAAGACTCTCCAAAAGAAGAATGAAATTCAAAAAATTAGAGTGCTTTTTTCAAAATTTGAGTGCTTCCATAAGTCGTTCTGGCAACAGTCATGGTGCCTCTGGGGAACATTCAGGCAAGGAGAAAAATGGACCCACTACCTTAAACAGTGCGCAGGTCCTGGTGATGAACAAACATTGAGTTTCAATTCTCTCTTATAGCTCCAACCCTTAACATTTGCAGCTCAGATCCTTGAAATAGGGAAGTATTTATTTAAAAATTTATTATTTTACAGTCCATAAAATTTAATCTTGAAATATTGCAGGGTGCTATAGATTCTTTTATATAACTAAGCTGGTTCTAATGCAGACATGCTAAAAACATATAACACATTTTTAAATACTCAATTGGTAATTTAAATGTAGTATAAATTAAAGGGACTAATTATTTGCTTATGTCAAATTTTGACAAAATATAGTGAGCGTAAAGTCTTATTGGTTTATGTTAAAATCTCATTAAATATTATTGCCTTAATATTGATTTAATAAAACTATAAATATTCATTATTGGTAAATGTCATGCCATATAATTTATCAATACTTTAAAAGTAAATATTATAGTCAACTTATGAAAAAATAATTTCTTTACTAGGAATAAAATTTTAAAAATGTTAATATTATATAATTTTTGTTATCCATTTTCTAAATAAAAGAAGAATCCACAGTGATGGATGAAATGCAAAAAGTAACTAAATTATGTAGGCTTTCTGAGGGGCCTTATCCTGTGAGACATCTAACATATCCTCTTTCTTCATTTATGAAGAATTGGATAAAGTTTAACTACTCATCAAGGCAGAGATCCTCATTCTTATACTAATCTGGAACTGAATATCATTCTCTAAACTTTTCATATGCATGTCCCAAATTATTTTATTTATTATTTATTTTCAGCGTATTACAGCAGTACAAATGTTTAGGTTACATATATTACCTTTGCCTCACCTGAGTCAGCTTCAAGCATGTCCATCCCCAGACGGTGCACACCGCACCCATTAGGTGTGTATATACCCATCCCCTCCTCCCCACTCCTACCTGCCCACCACTCAATGAATATTACTACTATACGTGCACTTAAGTATTGATCAGTTAATACCAATTTGATGGTGAGTACATGTGGTGCTTGTTTTTCCATTCTTGGGCTACTTCACTTAGTAGAATGGGCTCCAGCTCTATCCAGGAGAATACAGGAAGTGCTAGATCACTGTTGTTTTTTTGTGGCTGAGTAGAACTCCATGGTATACATATACAACATTTTATTAATCTACTCATGGATTGATGAACACTTGAGTTGTTTCTACATCTTTGGAATTGTGAATTGTGCTGCTATAAACATTCAAGTGCAGATGTATTTTTTATAGAATGTCTTTTGTTCTTTTGGGTAGATGCCCAGTAATAGGATTGCTGGCTCAAATGGTAGTTCTACTCATATCTCTTTGAAGTATCTCCATATTACTTTCCATAGAGGTTGTATTAGTTTGCAGTCCCACAAGCATTGTATGAGTGTTCCTATCTGTCTGCATCCATGCCAACATTTATTGTTTTGGGACTTTTTGATAAATGTCATTCTCACTGGAGATAAGTGATATCTCATTGCGGTTTCGATATGCATTTCCCTGATGATTAGAGATGTTGAGCATTTTTTCATATGTTTCTTGGCCATTAGTCAGTCTGTCTTTTGAAAAATTTCTGTTCATGTCCTTTGTCCACTTTTTGATAGGGTTGTTTGATTTTTTTCTTGCTGATTTTCCTAAGTTCTAAATAGATTCTAGTTATCAGCCCTTTATTGGATGTGTAGTGTGCAAATATTTTCTCCCATTCTGTAGGTTGTCTGTTTGCTCTTGTGATAGTTTCCTTGGCTGTGCAGAAGTTTTTTAATTTGATTAGGTCCCATTTATTTATTTTGGTTGTTGCTGTGATTGCCTTTGGGGTCTTCTTCATAAATTCTTTGCCTAGGCCAATGTCTTAAGAGTTTTTCCAACATTTTCTTCTTGAATTTTTATAATTGCATGCCTTAAGTCTGTTATCCACCATGAGTTGATTTTGTGAAAGATGTGGATTCTATTTCAGTCTTCTACATGTGTCTATCCAGTTTTCCCAGCACCATTTATTGAATAAGGATTCTTCTCCCCAAGTGTATATCTTTGTCTTCTTTGTCAAAGATTAGATGGGTATATGAGGATGGTTTTATATCTGGGTTCTCTGTTCTGTTCCATTAGTCTGGTAAATTGATGCCTCCCAATTTGTTCTTTTTGCTTAAGATTGCTTTTTCTCTACAGGGTCTTCTCTGGTTCCATCTCTATTAATTTTAATTTCATTCTGTATTTTCCATTTTTTTTTTCTTTTTCCTCTGGTGGTTCATGGTCCCCCACCCCAGTGGAAGGAATGAACTCATACACCTGCCTTCGTATGACTTTTAAACCAATTATGGCTTGTCAAGGTGTCAGAAGCACCATAGACAGAGTGTAGGAAGAGTTATACTTTATTTTACATAAATTTGGCCAATGGGGACTTGATTTCAGGAAAACTGTAATATCATGTTAGAGTCAAAAAGTGCTAAAGTCATTGTCGCCTGTTGGTTAAACAACTAAGAAGAATAAATATGTTTGGGATTTAAAACAACCAAACACTCAGAATCTTCACTGTCTAAACTTAACCCTGATGTGCCAAAAAGATGGTATTGCTTTACTCGATTTGGCATAAAAAGTTCTTTTTTGGCTAGGCGTGGTTGCTTATGCCTTTAATCCTAGCACTCTGAGAGGTTGAGGCGGGAGGATTGCTTGAGCTCAGGAGTTCGAGACCAGCCTGAGCAAGAGCGAGACCCTGTCTCTACTAAAAAAATAGAAAAAAATAGCCAGCCAACTAAGAATGAAAAAAAATTGGCTGAGCATGGTGGTGCACGCCTGTTGTCTCAGCTACTCAGGAGGCTGAAGCAGGGAGATGGCTGGAGCCCAGAAGTTTGAGGTTGCTGTGAGCTAGACTGACACCACAGCACTCTACCCAGGGCAACATTGAAGACTCTTTAAATTTTCATTTTTCAATAACATTGCTTTTCTCATTATTCCGTGTTTTCTATGTAAAAGTCATCTTTTCCATAATACGTTCCAAAATTTCAGTGTGTTGTTTTTGTATATTGAAAATGTCAACTGTTGCTGGGATAATGGAGGTGTTATATAAATACAAAATATAGTGTTGCTTCATTTGGATATGGTCATTTTTAACACGGATTCTCATCCAGGAATGTCCCCTTAAAACATGAGAAGTGTATTTAATCAAAATCAACTAATGAATAATTAGCTGATATTTCAGGAATTAGTTTTTCCAAGGAGAGCATAAAAACAGTTCGTGATCAAAGGAACAGAAGAGATAGCCTTGAAAGAAGTTCTTAATACACAAAGAGATTTGATATGAGATAAAGAATGTATCTCTAACCAGTGGGGATAGTATTCATCATTGAATAAAATTTGTTGAGGGAATATTATTATTTAAAATGTTTGAAGTTAGATCGTTAACTGAAAAAATACCCTAAAACAAATTCCAAAAGATTAAACAGGTAAATGGTAAAAATGAAATCTTAAGACAAGGTAATTATAGGTGAATATATAAATAATGAACAGAGAAATACAAAAAATTACAGAGCAAAAGACAGATGGGTTTAATCGATATTTCATACATCATAAGCCAGTATAAGCAAAATAAAAATAAATGGTAAGCAGGGAAAAATATTTGTAATGAATAGACCATGGTAAAAAAGTGGCAAAGGACAAAGGCAATCAATTCTCAGAAGAAATGCAATTGCCTAATATGTGTTTAAAAAAAAAAAAAGAAAACTTTGCTACAAATCAAAGAAAATGCAAATTAAAACAGTAATCATTGGTAATATTCTTGTGATTGAATTGGACATGTTGATATTTTTTGGTAGATGGTAATGCTTATGTCTGCTTGGTGTACGATTTGGTCAAAGTTCTCATACCACTACAGAAGTAACTGCAAAACTATATGGCAGTGTATATCCAGCACCTTAAAATTATTATACTCTTTAAACCCACTACTATTAATATATGTCATCAATATATAGGAAAAATAACAAAGGTAGAGAAACTATATCTGTGTATATGCATTATTTATAATAGGGAATGGTATAAATATCCTAAATGACAACAATAAATAAAAAGTACAGTATACTAAGTCTGTAAGATGGAATAACAAGATTAATCAATGAGAATAATTTTTACAATATTGTGTTAAGTGTAAAAAGGTTAGACAACCTCTATACACCATCACCCCAGTTACGTGAAAAATGATGTATATATATAGTTATAAGAAAATGAATAGCAAAATTGTGAAATGTTGGCAGTGTTTTCCTCTGTGTGGTGTGTTTATGGGTTGATTATTCTGAAGTGATTTGCAGAGTCCTTCATGATCTGGCCTTGCTTATCCTTCTATAGCTCTTTATATTTACCCTATCATAGTACTTACAATACTATGCAGTTATACATCAATCTTATCTATTGGATTGTAAATAAATATTTATATCCCCATGTCCTACCATAGCTCCTGTCACATAAAATCTATGCACTGAATATTTATTTGCTATAAATTAGTGAATTCGATGCATGGGTGTATACACATATACCACAACACACACACACACACACACACACACACACACACACACACACGCACACACGGAATTTCTGCCACACTTAAAGTGGAAACTTTTAAAGTTTTAATGCCATGATAGTTTTACCCCTGGGTTGTAAAGTACTCATTAAGAACATTAACAAGAAGCATTCTGTTTATAGATTTATCATCCTGGAACAGATCTACAGAAGGCATTGTGTTCTGTTGTGTAAACCTAAGCATGAATGCCCTGCAAATATACAGTAGGGACTATTGTCTTTTTGGTTTCATGGATCTCTAAGGCCCTAAATTTCACATCCTGTGTACATGGTTTAGTCTGCTATTTGCCATCTGCATACTCATGGATTTATAACTCATAATGCCACTATTTTTTTCTGTTGAAATGCCCAGTAGTTTATTCATTTATAGAGGCAGGAAACAGCTGGTCAGAAACCGATCAACTCTGAGTTCTAATCCCCAGACTGCTACTATCCAGCTGTGTAAATTTAGTCAAGTCATTTAATCTCTCTGGACTTTAGATGCTTTATCTACAAAATTAGTATATTGCATTAGATAACATGATGAACATTCTAATAGTCAATAACTGTACAATATTTTCATATTTAAAATCAGCCTTCTATATAATTCTAAACACTTTAATAAAAATAATAAAATAACACAGTTTGTAAATATGCAAAATTTTTTCTACACCTCCGCTAAAAAGAATACCACTCCTAAAATCTTATTTTAACTTTCCATGCATGCAGCTCCTGCCAGAGGCCTTACACTGTAATATTTTGAGGTATTCTTGAAAGTTTGCCATGGTGACTTCAAGTTGTACAATTGTTTTTAGAAAGTGAAATATCTCAGTAATATTTCCTCCCATGTTCAAGTCCATATCCTTTCACTTAATTCCATGATGCAATACTTTCTAAATACAATATGGCTTTTCAACAGTAGAATGTAATCTTCATGAGGACTGGACTTTCTCAGTGTATTTTATTATTTGGTTCATTCTTTCCCTGAATCCTTGAACAGCATTACGTAAAAAGGAGATGCTCAGTAAATATTTGTTTAATAAATGAATGAAAAAACTTGTATTAAGCAATAATGCATGAGTAATCCATTCCATCACATGTATAGGTAAGAAAGGAAGAGTGGTCTACCTCAAAAACCTTACGTACTTTAATTAGGAAGACAAGATGAGCAGACTAAAAAATGCTAGTAAAAAATGAAAGGAAGTATATTTTAAGATATGTATTAAATTATAAGATAGAAATTATAAATGCTTTAGGTAAAAAGAGAAAAGCTTAATTGAGCTGGAATACTTTTCTGGAAGAGCTTTACCCTAAAGGAAGAATAGCATTTGGATTGGTCTCATAAGGAGTGTAAGGTAAACCTTGGGATTATGAAGCTATGCAGGAAAAACAAATTTTCACAATTTGTTTCTGTCAGGGTTGTAGAAAGCCAGATTATTCATGTCCTGCGTCTGAACAAGCTTTCACTGAGTCAAGATTACATCAAAGTCAGTCTTTGATAAGAAAGTTAGAGAATGATGCTCATTCAATTTAGGAGACAGTTTTGCATGAAGAATTATAGACTAAGTCTTAATAGTTTGCTTCTTCAAATATGAGCAATGCTGGATAAAGAGTTTTGAATTATCAAAGATGAGATTTGCCAGAGGGAGAGGCTTACTTTGTGGGGGGGGGGGGTTCTTTTAAGGAAGGCTTAGCAAAAAATAGTTTCCATCTGGGAGCAAATTTTACATGGCACTGTTACAAGGTGCACAGTTTTCATAGTGATTTATAAACAGCCATTAGAGTGGAATACTGGTTGTCTTCCCACAGCAACATCTCTGTGCACTAAGCACTTTTTGCTCAAGCCCCTAGGATTTAGCTACAGGGCATTTAGTTTTAAAACCGTTTTTCATCGATCTGAGCTGTGGAGTTCTTAACTGTAGCTTATTTTCACTTTGATTTTGAAATCCATAAATGCCAGTCACAGCGTTTAGGAAGTAAAATCATTGGCACAGGAATTTAAATGAAGAGTGATTAATCAAGGCTGCCAGTGGCTACTGCCTCAGTCAGATGCAAACACCACAACCACAGTTTTTAATAGCCTTGCATGCCTAATTTCAAATTAAGTGTGGCAAATTAAGCAGGAAGTTAATTACTGTCTTCAAACAAATAGTCTGATGTTGATTGGAAAAGGCATCATAAAGCTGTGTTTTACCTTAACAGGATACCCAGAGGAAATATTAGAGAATAGAGATTTACAAATAATGATTAGTTCAGCCAAAAGAAGGGGGGATGGGGTGGACACATTTATTATTCATCTGGTTGGACGAGTCCAAGTATATGAAAAGGGACTTTATCTAAGAATAGCTTTGTTAGTCTGAAAGACAAGGAAGTATGCTGACAGATGCATCAGAATCTCGGTATCTACATTGTAGGTGAGGAAGGAGGAGGCTCAGATACACATATCTCTACCACTGCTGACCAGATATTAGAATGCCTGTCAACTCTTCTCATGGCAGACGTGCTAAAATGGATAATTGCACTTTAAGTTAATGTGACCTTAAAAACCTAGAGATGATATAAAGCACATAATTCTTAACTAAGGTCTCATTAATTCTTCTGTACCTACACTCCATGGCCCCTATTGTCTGTAGACGTTTATTGGATAAGAGCTTCTTTAAATGACTTCCTACTTGACCTAATGATTTTTAATGGTGTTGAAAAAGGAAGTATTTCAAGAAAGAACTTGTTCTTTGGATTTCAAATGAATCTCAAGAAAGATGTAGTTCAACCTTCATTTAATGGGATAAAGTTACAAGGTGATTACTGTGTCTGACACTGTTCTAAGTGCTTTATTTATATTAAATCATAAGACAAACCAACCCAATGAGATGTTACTATTGACATTTTCCAGAGGAAATATCACCCAGTTAAGGTACAGACAAGCTAGAATTTGCCCATTCCAGGCAGTCTGGGTCCAAGGGAGTGAGCTCTTTACCATTAGGACAACTTTTGAAATCTGGGCTTAGCAAGAGGAGCAGTTCTAATATGCAGTTCTAAAACCCTAATTATTAATACTTAGTCATAAGTTATTCCATACCAGTCTTGTTGTTTTACCTATTGCAGACCAGAAACATACTTTCATCAAAAAAAATAAAGATTAAACAAAAAGACTAAAATAGCTCTTAGCAGACTCTGTAGAAGATATGGTTAGCCACCACAATAAATTTATTGACCACAGGTGGCTTTTGAACTATCCTTGGAGTGCGTGAGTTTTGCTAGCCTCTCACAAGTCTTGCCTAAATTGGAAGCGGCTACAAATCAAAGGAAGATATTGAAACTCTAAATTATCCTTCTCTCCTTATAATAAAAAGTATTCTTAATTCTTTCATTGTATTTGATCTTGGTCCTAAAACAAGTATTTTTGCTGTTCATTAATATTCATACATTTATAATATGACCCATTTTATAAATTTTAGGGAAAAAGCTATAATATTAAAAGTTGTATTTAATAAAGTAAGACTTCAAATTTAGAATGCATATATTCCCTGGTAGACCTCTAAACATACATATATTGCGTCGATTACAAAAGAAATGTATTTGATGTAGTCCAGTATGTAAATGTATTTGATATAGTCTACTCTGTCCAGCCATGCAGGAGGTTTTTGCTGTTGCCCAAACACTCAGACACATTCCTACTGCATGGCCTCTGTTTGTTTTTGTGTTATCTCCTCAGGTCTTTGCTCAAATAGTACTATGTCAAAGAAACCTTACCTGGCCATTTATTTAAAATTACAATTTTTCATATCTACCACTCCTAGCTCTTTGTTCATATCATTATTTCCCAACTTACTCAAATGTTTATCGTCTGCCTCCCACATGCCTTAATAAGAGCGCCATGTGTGTGAGGACTTGTGTTATGTTTATTTGCTATTTTCCCAGTGCCTATAACAGAACCTGGCTCATACTAGGCATACCTAGTGGTACAACAAGTAGGTACTTGCTGAGTGTATGAATGGGTGAACGGTTGAATAACTGAATATTCTTTATGACTCATAGTTTCATGAAAATAATTTACTTTCTAATTAGGTGGTGTAAATATATCTATAATTTAGAACTGATACAAAATTCTATAGTAAAACTAGCTATAAATGTCAAATATTCCTTTTGACATTTTAATCCTAGTCAATTATTAAAATATAATAGTATGTGTAATTAGCATTTTGTTTTAACAGGTGGTGTTAACTGCTAAGCAAAATCAATTGGTATTTATAAATGACCATACCTCCCTACCTACACCATAAATTGGTTTATAGATGTGTTGCCAGGGAACACAAACATATTTTAAAGAAGTGTTTAAATGTGTTGTTACAGCCAATCTAAATAATTTTCACTTTCTAATCAGAAATAAATCAAATTCTTTGTTTTATTCTCAAGGCCTAGTGTAGTGTCTGGCACCTGGGAGGCATTCATAAATATTTGTTGAATAAAGAAATACATGATTAAATGAAGGAATGTACTTTTAAGTTAAATTTTCATGATTTTTAAATAAAATGTCTTCTAATTAAAGGGGAGATACACACACACACACACACACACACACACACACACACACACTACCCTAAGCAAATAAGGTTTGCAAACAAATGCACTCACAGTACAACTACTTTATTTTTACTTATACTAACTTAAAAATATATAAAGGTATAAAGCATGTTATACTTAGAAAATAATTTCAATAAGAAATTTAATAATTTAAATGTATTAATATATTTGTAAAAGATAAAGGAATATTTTTTTAAGTCACAGAATTTTATATCAAAGCTGTTTTCTAAGTTATACCATCTTTTAGTATAATTGTAACACACCAAGTAAAAGAAGAAAAATCACAAGGTAAGATGTGAGATGTTAGAGAGGAGAATATAATATGATGGAGAGAAGTGAGACTAAAGATCTGCAGCTCCTGGTTCTCATTATGATTCTGTCCACAAATTTGAGTGAAATTAGAACATCATTGTAGTTTCTGTACCAAAGCTATTTCATGACATAAACAGGACAGTTCCAGTATTTATTTCAAATTCTAAAAGGTAAAGATTTTATGAAGATGCCAGATCTCCTTATGTGTCCCCTAGAATCTAACTTTTTTTCTGTAGAGAGCCAGATAGTAAATATTTTCAGCTGTGCAGTCCATATATTCTCTGTCAGACTGCTCAACTCTTTCCTTGTAGCGTGAAAGTAGCGCTAGAGACAATATATAAATGAGTCAACATGAGTGTGTTCCAATACAACTTTATTTACAAAAGCAGGCATTGGGCTGGATTTGGCCAGTGGACTGTAGTTTACCAACACCCACCCTAGATGATAGAACCTTATATTCTTAGGTAAAGTAATTGGATGTTTTGATTAATATGCCCATAACTTAAAATCTGAAGAAAGGAAGGTGAAAGACTCTCCAAAGACCTAGGATGGTTTTCTCATTTAGAAACAGATATTTTGAAGTAGATAGCTGGTAATTTTATTTTTAAAAAATATTAAAGGTATATGAAGGACATTTAAGGCTTTTAGTCTTCATAAAATACCATGAGGCATTATTCTTCTTAAGTAACTAATGTGATAATGGAAGTATGATCAATTTTTATATAAATGCATACACATAATTAAAATAATGTGACTTAAATTTTAATAATGACCTAAACAAAATCCTCTCAACTAGCAGGGGAAAGGTCTTACTTGATCATATTCGATCAGTTCCCCTTACCTCAGAGACTTCATTCCAGGATGAGCAATACAAAACTAAATTAAATTTAATGCATGCAAGTAAAATGCTAACATTTCCAGTTGACAAGAATTATTTTCAGATAATCAGAGTTTCCCATGTTAAAAAAAAAAAATAAATCTGGGCTTTTGTGGAAATTTTACTACAACTAACAAGAACAACTTATTTCAGCTCTGTACCTTTCACTTTATTTGATTGTTACTTTAAAAAATTTGTAAATCCAAAAATAAAAGCTGTTGGCAAAAGCCTGGGTACACTGATAAAATATTAGAGAACAGTAATGCTATATCAATTTGAACCATCAAGATATAAAATACTGAACCTTATTTATATAACATTTTTCTAAACCTTGTCTTGATAAACTGCATAATCCCTTGGGAAACTAGCTAAGGATGAGCTAAAAATGTACAAATATGCCAAAAACAGTAAAAATTAAGAAATTGATATTTTTGCTTTTATTTTGTAAAAGATTGGCTTGTACATGAGTATTTCTCCAGAGATTTCCATGAGATGATTTGCATATAAAGTCATTTATGTATAAGGTCAGTTTATACTCTCAATTAGAAATAAATAGGAATAAAGAAGTGATATCATGCAATAGAAGCAGAGATGGAACTATTGAGATCTGTAGTATTTTGTAACCATGGCATTTTATTTTAATGTTGAAACATGAGTTTACTTTTTAAGTGAAAATTAGTTGACTACATTTTTGTTTTATTTGCTTGTTCAAATTGTGCATATGGCTTTCTATACTTGTGAATATTTTATTGATTTGAAAAAGTAATTGAATAACAAACTATTTCACAAGCCAATTTAAACAAATGTATATTTTTTTTTCTTATTTCTCTTACTATTTTTTTTTTTCTATCGGGCTCCGTATTGGTGGGAAATCTCTTAATGTTTTATTTGAACACAGATGCATTGGTCCTCTTTGGTCAGAGATACTCTTATACTCACTAGAGAACTATACTCCTATTTACGATCTGCTTTCATAATGCTTGTCAGAGCCCAGCCCCTGTTAGAAAAGTTTAAGATCAATAGAAAGGAAGGAAGGAAGGAAATAAAATAAAAATATTATTCACCACGTCTTTCCTGAGAGTACCATATGTGTCATTTAATAGACCTTCAAATAAATGTTGGTTGACAATGATTACATAAATGAGAAAAAAAAAACTTTATATTTGCTATCTCTTTCCATTTAACGTTTTAAATTTGAAGTTTACTTACTTTGGCTTCAGACATTTTGTTTCCATTTTCCTCTTTTAACCCAAATGAAAGAAAATAAAGCTATTTAAGTCTAAAAATCATGACATATATGAACACAGTGGGGTAGGATTAAATTTAGGGAATTCTAGGCCCAAGAAAGATTTATGTAACTATTCCCCCTTTACTCATTTAACTAGAACAAATATTCTATTCTTTATTTTATAAGCAATAGAGAGAGTTCCACGGAATTATGTCTGAAAATGCTGAGAATAAAGATAAGTACCTTTTTACCAGTTAGCAATGCTGAAAGTAACAGAAAATCTAATTAAGAGTTCCTTAAATAAAGAAGATTTAGTTTTCTCATATAGCAAGAACAGAGGTAGAGTCTTGCCAGAGAGGGTTGAACAATTGAGAGAGAATTCAGGAATTCAGATTCTTTCTGTATTTCTGCTTCCTCATACAAAGTGTTGGCTCCCTTTCACCTCATTGCAAAGATGCCAGCTGTACCTCCAGACAGCAGAGAAAAGAATGTTTTCCAGGCTGAGAAAATGATGTACAGTAAAATGGCAATAATATCCCCTCTGTCCCTTTTCATTGGGAAATAAAAAGCTCTTATGAAACAATAAACAGCAAACTTCTGCTTAGATTCTATAGGTCAAAATTTGGCCCCATAATTATCCCTAACCTCAAGGCAGGCTGGAAAATCAAGTTTGGGGCATTTCAATCCCTATAGGATAAAAGGTCAACAGAGAAGTAATGTGAAAATGGAAGTTGAATAAGCTAACCTATATTGTCTGTCATGATAATCTTTAACAAGTTTGTTAACTGAACTATTTAAAAGAAAGATTCTGAGAAAATTTAACAGTAGGAATAATTAAATGACTAATAAAATAGTATTTAGAACATAATTCTATTTCTAGGGTTGGAGAAGGCAGCTAGGAGGCTAAATAGGAAAAGTTTAGGAGAGGTCTTTTTGGGATGTAGAATGATACTCTTTTTTTCTTTATTTTCTTTTTATTTCTAAAATATTTTATAAGATATTGTATTTCATTAAAAGAATAAAGAATGGATTTTCTAGAAAAATGAGTCTACAAATGTTAGTTTTTTTAGTATTTTAATGTTTATTAAGCAAATAGTTCTATGTTTCAAAATGCTGGAGATTTATGAAGCAATATTCCATGATTAGAACTATGTACCATCAAATAGTATAAATAAGAATAGGGTAAGGTGTCCTACTTCAAAGATAATACTCTAGTTGGGAGATTTTTATATTTTTTATTTGTAACACAGTTGATTTAAATCCTAATTAAGGAAATCATATATTATTGGGCCTGGTGGTAAGAAAACTTTTTCAAATTTTCAAAGATAAGGAATGAGCAATTTGAATTTGCTTTGTTTTTGGATAGAAAGTCCAGGAATTTACATCTCTGTCACACTGGGCAATCATTTTTATTCTACTTTAGCCTTGTAACTGTTCCTGTCATTCCCTCTACATAATTGTGTTTTAAAGTAAGCTCCATGGGATAAAAAGCTCACTGTATATATCCATATTGATTAAATGCTTAAAAGTTCACATGAAACCATTAAATAATTTTAGAAAAACCTGACAGCAGGTTTTATCTTATCTAGAGGTGCTAAAATCTTAGTAATCCATACAGCAATAGAAAAATTTCAAAAGCAAAGATTAGATACTGTACACACACAAAAAAGTGATTTTTATATATCTAAAATAAGATTTAAAAGGCAAAATTTTTTGCAACAAGCATGAGAATGGGTATATTTTTCTATACATGTAAATCAGTCTATAAATCCAAATCATGAAAACACTAAAATCACAATCATTAATGAAGCAAAACATTAAACAATTTTAAAAAGAAATAAAAGTTACTTATATATTAAAACAATTGCTTTCATTTTTAAGCAAATAAATGCAAAAAATTATTTTTCTATGAAATTCGGTTGTGATTTAAAAATGCATAATATTTGATACTGGTAAGGTTATTGCAAGATAAAACTCTCATAGACTGGACAGGAGTTTAAATATGTCTAAACTTTTTGAAATGAATATTAACATATTAGGACACTAAAATATTTATACTCTTTGACTCAGTAATTTTACTACTGACCAAAAAATTACAAAAATGTTGAAAAATAAAAACATAAATGTAACAATGCTTTAATAAGTTATGAACACTGATATAAATTATATTTCTGTTAAAAATTTTAGAAGAATGGTGGAATTCTCATAATACAATGATAAATTTTTTAAAAACACTATACAAATCTGCATAAGATCTATGTTTAGAGGAAGACATTCATAGAATAATGTAAATATATTTGAAAGGGTGTGGCATTCATGTGAGGGATGAGAAAGATTTCTCACACAGTGATTAGGATATACAGAAGTAAAGTTTGTTTATTTCTCCGAGAAAGAAAGAAAGAAAGAGAGGAGGAGGGAGGGGCAACAGCATACAACAGAAGGAGTGAAAATGCTGGGAAACTGAGGGAAAGTTTCCTGATGATTTTTAAAGAATAAAAACGGCATTTTTTTTTTTCCTCTGTTTCAGCAGACTGATAACAGAAGGGGCAGCAAAGCAGTTGCAGGTGTTCTTTAATTCTTTGTTTTTTCTCTGTGAGGCTGGGTCATCTGAATCATTGAAATCTGTTTTTTTGGCAGGATCTGAGGCAGAGAGGTGGAACAGGAAGCTTGATTAAGGGCTCTTCGAGGCTGAGAAACATCTCTTAGAGATAACAAGTTAGGCCACAGGTGTTTTAATTAAAACAACTGGGTTGTGAGTTTTTTCCTCAAAGGGACAATTATGTGCTGTGAGTTTCTGTTTATTTTTCCTCTGTTAAATAGGTTATGATTAAGGCCTCCTTTCAATATTGATCATAATATTAATAGTTTCTCTTGTTTTATAATATTGAGTGACTTTCATTTACATTTCCATATATTTTTTTCTAAAAAGGAGCAGTTATTTTTATAATTAAGAAAATAAAGTTGAACATTTGAGTTTCTACCTACAAGTGCTTATGGTGTGGGAGAACATTTCTTGAAGGAGCTATGGCTAGTTCCCTCCAAATAAATGGTTTTTTAAAAAAAATCGCAACTCAAAACAGCATTCTCTTCCCCACCCAAAGATCTAGTGACCCTGATCACTTCCCACCCCCATCAGTAGTTTTCAAATTTTAGCTACACATAAATCAGTTGTCAGAAAATATTTACAAGCTACATATTGCAGAGGATTGTTGATCATTTCAAGCATTTTTGCTGTTTTGTCGTCTGTTCTCTCACTGTCATCTTCATTTTTCCCCTTGCTCCTTAAGTGTTTACTTTTTTCCTCCCCTTTCTCCCACTTGTCAGTTACTCCAGGAATCCATTTCTTGATATCCCCTCTAGCTCTAAGTATCTGTCCCCATCTCTCACAATTTCTATGCAATGTTTTTCAAACTTTAATATGCATATGAATCACCTGGGATATCTTGTTAAAATGCACATTGTGATTCCCTACACCTGGTGTGGGGCCAGAGATTCTTCATTGCTAACAAAATTCCAGGTGTTGCTGATGCTACTACACTTTGAGTAGCAAAGCTTCACAGCAATGTTTCTCAACCACAGCTGCACATTAGAACCACCTGGGTAGCTTTAAAAATTAGCACAGATGCCTGGGTTTCTACCCCAGAGATTCTAATGTAACACAACTGGAATATGTCTGAGCATCAGGACTTTCTTAAATTTCCCATAACATTGCACCATGGCCTACGCTTATTTGCATACCCATCATTCTCTTCCACAAAAGTCCAAGTTTGGTAAGGGTAGAAACAATACCTTCTGTATCATTCTATCCTTCACAATCCTGCCAGATGAATGAAATAAAGTATACAACAAAGAAATGGCAGGTCTTTATTCATGTAGTTGAAATAATGTAAGAAACTAAACAATGGGTGTTAACTCATAAAGTTAGCTAACAATTTATGATAATGTAATTTTGAATTTTTATTTTTGTAATTGTCTTTCATAAAATACTCAGCTATTAAAGCTCGTAGATCTTTAAATTCGTTGCTAATTTCACAATCTAATATTACATGTACATAGAACATGCTTTATAAATCTTCCGTATCTTGAGTTTTGGTTGCCTAGGCATTGTCAATAGAAGTGCAATTTTCAGAAAAGTTTAAAAATAATGGCATTTAAAAGCTCAATATTTAGATTGATATCACAATTAGAGAAAGCAAAAAATACTGTCAAAAATAATTTTTAATATAATGTAAATGTTTTGCAAAAATCTTTACTTCTATTGACTCCCCTACAAATGCTAACACACTGTTTTGACTTTTCAAGTTTTAGAATGCATAAAAGGAACCAAGAATATGTTGGTAAAGCATCTCCTTTAGGGTATTACTTTCATCATTTTTTCCCTGTGGGTTAGGAAATCTTTTTATCTTCCATAGACCTTTTTCTGTGCTTAAAGCATGTTAGCAGTCTTGTCAAAAATTAATGATATATGTAATCTTGGCTCACTATAAGGTATATTATTGCATTTGTAATTTTTCATGCTAGAAGAGAATATGCTTCCTCTTATTAAGCAGGTCAGATTTGCCTTAGACGACATAATTCTCTAAGCAACTCCATTCTGCCTTTTTGACAGATAAGCATTCAAAGCTTCATAGCATGACTGAATTAGGCCATCTTACCGCAGCCAAAACAAATCAGAAATGTATCAGGACTCACCACTTTTATTCAGTTTACCTAACCATTTAAACTCAGTAGCAGGATTGCCCAGTTTAGAGCATCTTCATGGTGTTTTCCAATGCAGTAACTATAAAAGATATCTCCAGTGCAAACTCAGAATATTTTTTATTCTTCTTTAACTTCTTTACTCATAGACATGATATACAATCTTATGAACATATACAGTAAATATCATTCCACAACAGATAACCTGTAGGTCAATCTCTGATTCCCAGAGTAAAAAAGTAGTCTATTGCTAATGGTTTGATTTTCCCAAACCCTACTGGTATCTAATTAAAGGAACAATTGATGATTCAGAAGAAGTATTATATATATATCCTTTCCAGAACACAACTCATATTTGGGGATCCAGGTACTCATTAACTTTCTCACCTGTAACAATTAGAGGGTAATGGTTGGATAATGAGTGATCAAGGGACTGAATTGACGAATATAATTTATATCCAAACCGAAACATTTCTGAAATGAAAGCAGAAGCTATAATTATGCCTGTACATCAGGCATTAACCTGGATTGTCCAGATATAAATCGTTTCCTGTACTAGTGAATTGGATGAGCTTCTGGATCGACACATTTATGAATACGCAACCATACTCACCAAATCTTTGTGTTCTCTCCTTACTTTACTGAAATAAATAAATTTTATTAAATAGTCAATATTGCCCCTTTTGTGTGCCTCTGTCTTTAACTTCTTTTAAAGATTTTTAAAGTTAAAAAGTCCTCCAGAGTTTGTCTTATGATTTTGACACTTTTTAAATTTTTATGCAATTTAAATTAAGCCAATTAATGTCATATATTTTCAGTTTTTCATAAGTAGCAGAAATCAATATCCAATTTGTTTTTTTGTTGTATATAAGGTGTACAACATATATGGTGAAATGATTACTAAAGTTTAAACAAATTTCTACATCTGTCCACTTTCACAGTTGCCATATGTGTGTGAAAAGTACCTTCAATCTACTCTTTCAGCAAATTTTCAGTGTATGACTATAATCCACAGTTGCACATTAGATCTCCAGACGTACCCATGCCACCTAACTACAATGTTCTACTCTTTGACCTAATTCTCCTCATTTCCTCCCTCTCTCCACTCTTGGTAACCATTATTCTACTCTCTGTTTCTATATGTTTGACTTTTTATAAATAAGGTTCCACATATAAAATCATACAGCATTTTCCCTTAGGTGTCTGCTTTATTTCATTTAGCATAATGTCCTCCAGATTCACCCATGTCCCAAATAGCAGTGTCATATTTTTTAAGGCTACATTATATTCCAGTGTACATGTGTGTATGTAGAGACAGAAACAGAGACAATCATGCGTCACTTAATGGCAGGGATATATTCTGAGAAATTCCATGTTGGGCAATTTTTGTCATTGTGCGAACATCGTACCATACACTTAAACCTATGGAGTATAACTTACTGCATACCCAGGATATGTGGTGTAGTCTTTTGTTCCCAGACTACAAATATGAACAGCATATTACCATACTGAATATTGTAGACAATTGTAACACAATGGCAAGTATTGTATATCAAACTACATCTAAACATACAAAAGGTACAATAGAAACACAGAATTAAAGATAAAATGGTGCACCTATATAGGGCACTTACTGTGAATGGAGCTTGCAGGGCTGAAGTTGCTCTGGGTGAGTCAGTGAGTGAGTGGTGAGTGAATGTGAAGTACTAGAATATTACTGTATGCTATTCGAGACTGTAATAACCCTTTTATTTAAGCTATACTAAATTTATTTTTTTACGAAAAGCAATTACACTATGACAGCTACGATGTCACTAGATGATAGGAATTTTTGAGCTCCATCATAATCTTGTGGGACCAGTATTGTGCATGTGGTACCTCTTTGACCAAAACATCATTATGCAGCGCATAACTGTACTACAATTTCTATCTATCTATTGATGGATACTTAGGTTGTTTCCATATCCTGGCTATTAATGGTCACTTCTTAAAGGATGATCATTATGTATGCCTTTGACTTCCTCTCTTATTTTGATTTCTCATAAGTCTCTTTAAAGGAAATACAGAGAAAATGAAAATCAGAGTTTGGACCTCATGGCTGATAGTTTCATTTAGCCTAGTAAATATTATGAGTTTATTTGTATGAAAAAACACTACTCTGAATTTATGAGGAGTAATTTTCTGCTGCAAAAATAGACCTAAAGGTATGTCCAAGACAAATGCCGAACTTTTAATTGATAATTTATATAGGCAGTTGTTTTATTTCTAAAAAAAGGATTCCTGAAAATGTTTTTTTTAAATTTATAAAGTGAACTTGGCCTTATAAATTACAAGCCCTTTTATTTCCATAATGGCATGGTGTATTCTGTTGGTGACCCTGCTTGCTGCACCAAACTGTCAAGCAGAACACTGTGCACAGGTTGTCGGTTCCAGAGAGGACTCAAGCTATACGGAGGATAGCAAAGATTATCACTATGCCAACCACCAGCAACGGAAGTGCATACAATTTTGCCCCTTGCATCTTGGTATCAGAGTCACCAAGAAAAATACAACACAGTCAAACACTGGATGAAGCTATTCTTTACTCATATAGAAGAGAGACAGGGCAAGAACAGCTCCAATCGTGGGCGTAGATTCCCCATAGCCAGTGGGTTCCTCTAGGCAGCTGATGCAGGGCTATTGGCCTGCATGCACCCCTCTTGTGTGGCAGCAAAAGGACCTTGACTCCTCCTCCTCCCCTATAGAGTGTGAAATATTTAAAGCTGAGGCTGTGCCCACTGAGAGTCATTGACAGACAGGCTTAAGCAGAACAAAACACATTAGTATGAAATAGGGAAAGATATTTCCACAGAAGACAATAAGCCTAGCCCAAGTTGTATGGGCTCTTTGTCTCTTGGGAAGGAGTGTTCCAGGCCCAAGACCCGTTCTTATAGAGATGAAAAGTGGTAAAAGACTACACAAATGAGGCAGCTTTCCCCAACAGTTATAATGTATATTACATTTACATATCCTCTCAGTGGATCTTTTCAGGCAAATTGAAATGTTCCTTAAATCGTCAAGTTACAAAATGGAAACATACAAATCACTAAGTAAAAAAAGAACCAGGGTATCTATTCCTGGCTTTGCTATTACCTCCAATATAGTCTAAAGATATTGGCTTGGAAAGAACAATATGTTATTTTTTAATATATTAACATTTTACTATATGCACTTATTAATAGCATTCTTATTCTGAATGTTAGAAAAATAAATAACAACTATCCTACCCACACACATTTTAACCACCTAACAAAAGTGTACTGTTTTATAAGAAGAAAATGTCACTCTAACAAGTGTGACTAACTTGTGGCTGTATTAAAAATTTGAAAATAAGTCATTGTAAGCATAAGTCATTGTAAGCATCTTTTGAGTGCTGTCAGATCGCTCAAGTGCAGAAAACAGAGAACCTATAGAACAAAGCATGTCAAAGCAGGGGAAGTGCAAATTAAAATAAGGCAAGGCTTAAGCAAACTGAAAGAGCACTTTACAAGAAGGTTCAAATCTAGTTACACGTATATCATAAGCAGGAAGCCAAGCAGAGAATCAAAGATGACTGGTTATGATCCAGGTGGATTCAAGGATGGAAGAAGATAGAAAAGATTAAATGTTTAATGTTGATTTTTACTGAAGACACGAGTGACATTTTCACTTCCAAGTTTTCTTTAGAAGAAAGGTCAAATATTAGATCAAACACTATCCAGTTTGTAGGTGTTGTTAATCCTATTTAAGAATAGAAGTCACTACAAATAATTATATGGTCCAAACCATTTTGAAATAATTTAAAGATGAAATTATAAAAAAGTTGGTCTACATATGAGAAAATAGCTTAACTGCATTTCCTTATCTATAAAATAAGTGTTGATACTATCATCCTCCTTGAGGGATTGTTGTAAAGATTAAATGCACTTGCATAAATCTCTTACAGTAGTTCCTGGAACATTGTAAGTGCTCAAATAACATTATTATTGTTGATGTTTAGCAAACCAAGAGAATCTTTAGGAGTTATATGTGTGTATCCTATATGTATACATATAGGATAAGCAAGCAAACAAATGTTGAAACACAATAAACAAGACTCACTGATAACCACATCCTAGCCTTTACTCTGCCATCTAGATAACCTTTCCTAAGGCACTTCATTTTTCTGAGCTTTTTTTTTACTTGTCATTTATGAAATCAAGAGATTGAACTAGATTTTCTCTCTGGTCTCTTCTAGCTCATCTACGATTTTTAGGACCTCATGCATCAATAATCTGAACATTTTTATAGAGTTAAGCACTATCATATATAAATGTTCATAAACTATTTTATTATAATATTTATATTTTCCTTATGTACATCTTTAAAATATTCTGAATTCTATACGTTGTGCGAACATGAGGGCAAGTTCCAAAACCAAAAAATGTCTGGGATTCTCTCTCAAAGGTAGAGTATTGAGTTAGATTTCTGTCAATTTTTGATGTACAACTATGAGCATTTTAAACATATCCCACAAGACAAACAATTTGACTATTTTCTCATTTCAAACAATAAACCTAACAGGTGAGACAGTTCATTTTTGGCAATTGCTCCTTTGGATAACAGAGACATTTTGACTTTTATCAACAGTTCAGTTACTTGGCAAATTCTGTACTATTGCAAAATTGAGTGAACCCCTTTATCATGGTCATTCGTAAAGAGGGAGAGAGGTTAGATGTTACCAGATGACACCAAAGAGAAGTTATAAAAAAGAAGGAGAAGAAGAATTTTGTTTACAGTTTGTAAAGATGCAATCTAAATTGCAATCATTAATTCAAAATAAGTCTGTGTGTGTCTTAAGGTCACTTCTTTATTAGAATTATACATATAAATACAATTAACTTATAACTTCTCTGGGGAAAAAGAAAGCACATATGCCAAAGAGAAGGATGGATCCTATTTTAATTTGTATTTTAATTTGCATTTATTTTATTTTTATTTTAATTTGCATTTCTCCTTCTATGAGTAAATTTAGGCATTTTTTCCATACTGCTAAGGGAGAGCAAACTCTAAATCTCAGAATCAAGTGTGCCTCTTCCCCCAATGAGTCTCTCACTGCACTTCCAATCATTTTTACTCCAAACTATAGAAAATTGCATAGAATACCCAAAAAGAAGCCTGAAGTGATTAAATTTATGAAGCAAATGAAATAAATTGAGGTTGTAATAATGATGATATTATCAATATCATCATCATTACTATGTGTTATATTTATTCAGTGCTTTCAATGGACAAGGTACTATGCTAAGGGGTTACATATATTAACACACGTAATTCTCACAACATGCCTGGGTATAGTAACACTTGTTTTCCTTATTTCATAGGTGAATAAATTGAGGTACAAGGGAGTTTTTAATGAGTCAAGGTTTATACACTTAAATTAGGTTTGAAATTTTTACAATGCTTGTACATTAATTATTTTCAATAAAAAATTTAAAGTTATTAAGAATAAATCAGAAAAAACTTAGAAAATTTTACCAAACTTTTTTTATAATGTGGCACACATAATAACTGCTCAGTTTGTGGCTAATTAAGATTTTCAAGACAATATATGATTCTATATTCCTTGCCATATTCTGTGGCAGTCAAGGAATGTTTATGTATGTAGCAGTTCAATAACTGAACATATTCCCCTTTAAAATTACATTTCTTACAATATTTACAGAATCCACATAGCCTTGCTTTCTTATCAGTCTTTTTACAATAGGTTATATTGAAAGACTGACAGTGTCAGCAAATACTCAGCAAGTCAGTCATTATATAAACAAATGATACTACTGAAAGATTAATATTTTAATAACAAACTAAGATTTACTACCATAACCAAAATTCTTAGTTAAATATTTTCTGCATTACTCTCTATTGTTGACTCTACATTATTCTCTATTATTGACTTGGAATATGAATTTTCAAACAGCCAACAGCATTAACAAAAAAAAAAAAAAGCGTACAGGTAGATGATTCTATATTATGTTAAAAAAAAAAAATGACGAGTTCAGGCTGGGTGTGGTGGTCTGCAAACCCAGCACTTTGGGAGGCTGAGGTGGTAGGATTGCTTGAGCCCAGGAGTTCTAGACCAGTCTGGGCAATATAGCGAGATGCTGTTTCTACAAAATATGTTAAAAATAGCTGGGGGTGGTGGTGCACACCTGTAGTCCCAGCTACCCGGGAGACTGAGGCAGGAGGATCTCCTGAGTCCAGGAGCTCGAGGTTGCAGTGAGTGTTGATGGCCACTGAACTGTAAACTGGGCAACAGAGTAAGACCTGGTCTCCAAAAATAAAACAAAAATGACAAGTTAAAATGAATTTTGAAAATATTTTAGTCCTGTTTTAGAATCTGATATTTGAAATATAAAATGTTATTTTGTATATATTAAGATTTAATAAGGCTAAATATCTCCTAAATTATAAATATTCATTAAGTAATATAATTATACCAATTTATATGTTAAATTTTCTTTTTTTTGGAACTTTATTGTGTGATTTACTTACAAAGAAAATGATAGAATCTAGTTTTCTAAAATAGTCTATAGAAATAGTGATTATAATGTTAAATGTGGTTAAGCAATATATACTTTGTGTATTAAAAATAATACAATTACTATTAAGAAATGACAAGTGGATATATTACTTGTGATAATTAAAATATTATAGAGAGTAAGTTTTTAAAATGGCAAAGCATCATGTCTCAATCCAAATAGTCAACTAGAGACACAAACTAAAGCATATTTATCTGTCTCTAATTTAGAAATACAATAAATTCCATGATCTCATAATCCTATTTTTCTAATCTTGAAAATACAAGTTCTTTCATTTTTCTTTCTTTTCGTTTTTTATCCATTGCTTAACTCATTTAACAGCATTTAATAAATGGTATATGTTTGAATAAATAGATCCCTATATCAAAACATATATCCTTACAATTTTTAAAGAAGCTTAAATGTTTACTCTTTCTAACATTTTACACCTACTTTGCATACAAGTAGAGTCAATACTTCTTTCCAAAACATGTATTTAATCTTTGTAGTTTTATTACTTTTTAAAATCTGTGCTTTGCCCTTTACTTTTGAATCAAAAGTCACTGGAAGTTTCATTTTAAAGTTAGTATCTTCTTTTCCCTTTTTTGCAAAGAGAGACAGGCTTGTTAGTTTAAGAACAGTAATCTCTCATTTCTCTTCTAATCTTTCATCTTATTCTTAGAACATCTTCTCTCTTTAAATATTTACATTCACTTTTTTTCTTTACCCATGAGTCCTGTTTTGTGTTTCCATTTCCATTTCTTTTGTTTATAAATTTTAATTGTATGCTCTAGATACTACCACTATTCCTCTGCTGAATCAGCTTTTCTAAAAAACAGTATCTCCAAATATGTGAGTGCTGATTTTATACACTAAGGGGACACTCATTTCTGAAGTGCCAGTTCAGCACTATGGCATAGAAGTGCTGAGTAACATGACGTGAAAAATTGTGGACTATCCCAGATTTCGTCCTATTGCTATAATAGTGATTCATTGCAGTTGCTATTAAGTTGGGAGAAAAAGATCCCCAAGGGCATTTGGTTCTCTTCTCAATGAATAAAAATATATTAAATCTTTAATTTGTATACTAGTGCAATAGCATACATTATAGTGTACTATAATAGTATAGGTTTAGTTTTATCTATGGTGAATAATAAATTATTAAAAATGGAACACTTTAGTTTTAGAAAGGTATACATTAATTATATAATTGATATCTTTTAACATTTTCCTAATTATGTGCTTAGCATTTAAATGGTATCAGGACTGGTAGTTTTGGGGAATTTTTGACTGTGTATATGTCAAAAACTTGTCCAGCCTATGGGATAGTAACATCTGACAAGCCACTGCTGGTAGTCATTGATCTGGCCACGTAGAAGAAATCTAAAATACACCACTCTTCATCATTTAAAAACAAACTTAAGAGCCATTGATGATTGTTAAAGATTCCTATTTTGTTAAATATCATTTAATTATACAAAAGCATGAATATAATTAAATGTGTAAGATTTATTGGGTATATAAGATATTTTGTTTAGCATGTTTGTGGATTTTTGTCATTAATAGTTAATATAAATGTAAATCTTTAAATGTTCATTATGCACTTATGAACAGCTAACTCATTTATAAGACCATGCAAAATAGCAAATAAGATACAGCTAGATTTTAATCATGATACTTAAGTATAATATTTCCAAAACATTAAATCAAATACTTAAGAATAGCCTTTAAAAAGAACCTAAGATTTACAATAAATTAATATAACATGAAGTCATGAGATAGATTGCAACCTTAATTTATAAATAGACATCATAAAATAAACTATAAGAATTAAGAAAATCATCAGGAAAAATCTACAAGAGTGTGAGATAAGCTTGTCCAAATAAAAATACAAAATTCTATCTTATAGGTCAACAAATGACTCATGTAAGTGACCATGTGTCATTCATCTTCCAAACTATGACCACTAAACAGTATATTTCAGTTATGTTATGTTCCAAAACATATCCATAATGAAAATTGACAAAATACTTAAAAATTCATCTTTTCTACATAATGTCTGTGGTCATTTTCTAATCAGCAATAGTATTAACAACTGTTTTTTTCTTTCTACCAAAGTTGACTTTTACTTTTTTATAATTTGTGATGGATTTTTATTTTTTATTAAATAACATAATATTTGTATGTATTTATAGGGTATATGGAATATTTTCTTACATACAGAGAATGTGCAATGATCAAGTCTGGGTGTTTAGGGTATCCATTACCTCAATTATCTATCATTCTATATGCTGGAAACATTTCAAGTCCTCTCTTCTACCTATTTTGAAATATACACTACACTGTTGTTTATTTAGTCACCCTACACCCCTATTGAATATTAGAACTTATTTCTTCTATCTAATTGACTGTATCCATTAACCAAACTCTATATCCTCTTCCATACACACACCCCTTCCACCCTCTACTGTTATTCTACTCTCTACCTCCATAAAATCAATTGTTTAGTTCCCATATATCAGTGAGAACATGCAATATTTGTCTTACTGTGCCTGACTTATTTTACTTAACATAATGACCTCCAATTTCATCGATGTTCTGCAAATGAGAGATTTCATTCTTTTTATTCCCTAATAGTAGTCCATCATACGTGTTTACCACATTTTCTTGTATGTTAGATTTATTTCTAGTTTTTTGGAGGGAAATTTCCATATTGTTTTCAATAATAGCTGTGCTAATTTATATTCCCACCAAAAGTGTATGAGTTCTGTCTTCTCTGTATCCTCCCCAGCATCTGTTAGTTTTTGTCTTTTTACTGATAGCCATTCTAACTTGGGTAAGATAATATTTAATATCATATTGAGCTTTTGATTTGCATTTCCCTGGTGATTAATGATATCGCATCTTTTTTTCATGTATCATTTGGCCATTTGTGTGTTGTCTTTGGAGAAAAGTCTGTTCCCATCCTTTGACTACTTTTTAATGGGATTATTTGTTTTTTTGCTGTTGAGTTGTTTAAACTCCTTATATATTCTGGATATTAGTCCCTTGTTAGATGAAAAGTTTGCAAGTATTCAACCATTCGACGGGTTGTCTCTTCACTCTGTTGATTGTTTCCTTTGCTGTGAAGAAGCTTTTTAGTTTAATATAGTCCCATTTGTCCATTATTGTTTTTATTAGCTATCGCTATTGAAGTCTTAACAATAAAATTTTTGCCTACATCAATGTTTTGAATTGCACCCCTTATGTTTTCTTCCATTAGTTCTATAGTTTTTGGTCTTACATATAAGTCTTTAAAAAACCTTGAGTTGATTGGTGAGAAAGAGAAGGGGCTAGTTTCATTCTGCATGTGGATATCCAGTTTTCCCAGCACCATTTATTGAACAGGGTGTCCTTTCCCCAATATATGTTCTTGGCATATTAGTTGAAAATCAGTTGGCTGTAAATAGGTGGATTTATTTCTGGCTTCTCTATTATGTTCCATTGGTCTATGTGTGTTCTATTGGTTTTTATACCAATACCATGATGGTTACTACAACCTTGTACTATCTTGTGAAGTCAGGTAGTGTGATGCCTCCAGCTTGTTCTTTTTGCTCAGGACCGCTTTGGCTATTCAGGCTCTTTTTTTGGTTCCATACAAATTTTACAATTGTTTTTTTCTATTTCTGTGAAAAAATGTCATTGCTATTTTGGTAAGGTTGAATGAATCTATAGATTGCTTTGGGTTACGTGATCATTTTAACAGTATTAATTCTTCCAATCCATAAGCATGGGACATATTTTCATTTTTGTTCTCTTTGATTTTTTTTAATCAGTGTTTCATAGTTTTTACCTCTTTGGTTAAATTTATTTCTAAGTATTTTATTTTCTTTTTTATCTATTGCAAATGGGATTGCCTTCTTGGTTTCTTTTTCGACTAGTTCCTTACTGGTGTATAGGCATTCTAATAATTTTATATATTGGTTTTGTATCCTGAAAGTTTACTGAATTTGTTTCCCAGATATAAGAGTTTTTGGGTGGAGTCTTTAGATTTTTCTAATTTTAAAATTATATCATATAAAAAAAAGGATATTTTGACTTTCTCTTTTCCAAATTGGATGTATTTTATTTTTTCCTCTGATAGTATTGCTCTAGTTATGACTTCTAGAACTACATTGAACAGAAGTAGTGAAAATGGGCATCTTGTCTTCTTCTAGTTCCTAGGTAAAACGTTTTTAGCTTTTCCACATTCAGTATAGTGTTAGCTGTGGCTATGTCATATGTGGCCTTTATTATGTTGAGATATGTTTCTTCTATATCTAGTTTGTTGAGAGGTTATTAAGTATGAAATGTCCAATTTCCTTAAGTACTGTGACAGTTGCTGTCTCTGACATTTCACTTTGACACTCGTTTTATTTTTATTGTGAAGATACATCCTCAGTCTTTCAAATGCACAGTTTGACTTGTGATTATCCTTCAAATTTTTTATAGCAATTTTTGTGAAACCACGGATAAGTCAAAAATTCGTGTTATTTTCAAATATGAGTTCCATCATAGAACCAATGCAGCACAGTACATTGATGGCTTTAAAAGTTCCATTCTGGTGATTTTAATCTTGAAAATGAGCCATGTCGGGGTGACCTGAGACCAAGGTGGATAATGATGAGCTGAAAGCTGTAGTGGAAGCAAATCCATCTCACTCTACACATGAATTAGCAGCAAGGTTTGATGTTACCATTCCAATACTGGACCATTTGAAACAAATCAGTAAGGTAAAGAAGCTGGATAGATGGGTTCTGCATGAATTAAATGAGTGTCAGAAGAGAAGTCATCTTGAAGCTTGCCTTTCATTGCTGTCACAACATAAAGGCAAACCATTTCTACACCATATTGTTACACACAATGAAAAATGGATTATTTTTAATAATCACAAGCATCCGGCACAATGATTGGATAAAGATGAAGTGCTGAAACACAGTCCAAAACTGAATATTCATCAAGAAAAGCTAATGGTGGCTGTTTGGTGTTCTAGTGCTGGTATTATCCACTACAGCTTCATGAAACTTGGTCAGTCAATTACAGTGGATGTCTACTGCAACCGATTAGATGAAATGATGAGGATGCTTGTTATTAAGCAGCCAAGATTGGTCAATAGAGACAGGCCAATCCTCTTGCAAGACAGCGCTCGACCACCTGTCACACAAACAATGCTGCTTAAACTATAGTAGCTGAACTTAGAAACTCTCTGTCATCCACCGTATTCACCAGTCCTTGCACCAATTGACCACCACTTCTTCTAGGCTCTGGACCACCTCTTGCAAGGAAACATATCCAATACTCAACAAGCTGTGGAAAGCGCCTTTTGCAATTTCATTGCCACTCAGTCTCCAGGCTTCTTTGCTGCTGGCATAAACAAGCTACCATTAAGATGGCAAACTATGTTGATAGTTTAGGTGCATACTTTAATTGTACAGCTTCTTTGAGATATAATAAACTACACTTTTGATTCAAAATTGGACATTTCATATTTAATGACCTATTTTCGTGAAAGATGTTGAATTTTATCAAAAGCTTTTTCTGCTTCTGCTGAGATGATGGCATAGTTTCTGTCCTTCATTCTGTTGATATGATATATATCATGTTTATTGATTTTTATATGGCGAACCATCCTTGCACCCCTGGCATAAATCCTGCTTGATCACAGTGTATTATTATTATCATCATTATTATTATTATTATTATTATTATTTTGATGCACTGGTAGATTCAGTTTGCTAGTATTTTTTTGAGGATTTTACTACATTCATCAGGGATATTGGCCTGATGTTTTGTTGGTGGTGGTGGTAGTGTCTTTGGTTTTGGTATCAGGGTAATGCTGGCTTCTTAGAATAAGGTAGAAATGGTTGCTTTCTCTTTGGATTTTTGGAATAGTTTGAGGAGAATTGGTGTTATTTTTTTATAAGTTTGGAAGAATTTGGCATGAAGCCTGCCAGTTCTGAACTTTTCTTTGTTGGGAGAGTTTTTATTACTGATATAATCTTATTACTCATTACTGCTGTGTTTAGGTTTTCTGTTTCTTCCTCATTGAATATTGATAGCTTGTTTGTGTCTAGAAATTTTTCCATTTCCTGTAGTTTTTCTGGTTTATTAGTGTATACTTGTTCATAATAGTTGTTGGTGATCTTTTTTATTTCTGTGGTTTCAGTTGTACTGTCTCCTTGTATATTTCTGATGTTATTTGGCTCTACTTTCTTTTCTATTAATACTTGTTTAACTAGTAGTTTTCCAAATTTGTTTATCTTTCATAAAACCAATTATTTGTTTTGTTTATCCTTTGTATTGCTTGATTAGTCTCATTTTGTTTAGTTTTGCTCTGATATTTATTTTTTCTTCTACTAATTTTGGATTTGGTTTGTTCTTTTCTAGTGCCTTGAGGTGCATCGTTTAATTCTTTATTTAAAATCTTTCTACTTTTTTGATGTAGGCATCTATTGCTATAAAATTGCCTCTTAGCTCTGTGTATCTCTCTGCTGTAACCCATAGGTTTGGGTATATTGTGGTTCCATTTCCATTTATTTCAAGAAATTTATTTAATCATTAATTTCTTCATTAACTCAACAGTGTGTTATTTAATTTTTATGTATTTGTACAGGTTCCAAGGTTTCTTGCATTACTGATTTCTAGTTTTATTTCATTGTGGTCTGAGAAGATACTTGATATGATTTTGATTTTTTAAAATTAGTTGAGGCTTTTTTTGTGGCCTAGCATATTTTCTATCCTGGAGAATGCTCCATGTGATTATGAGAAGAATGTGTATTTTGTAACCATTGGATCAGATGTTCTGCATATATTCATTAGGTCCTCTTGATCATTGTTTTTTTTGTTGTTGTTAATTTTCATTCCAGGTGATCTGTCTAATACTGACAGTGAGATGTTGAAATCCCCAATTATTATTGTAGTGGAGTCTCTCTCTCCTTTTGGATCTAATAATATGTACTTTATGTATCCATATGCTCCAATGTTGAGTGCAAATATTTAGAATTTTTATATCCTCTTGCTGAATTGATTCCTTTATAATTATATAAAACTCTTTGTCTCTTTATGCTCTTTTTGATTTGTATACTGTTGTATCTGATATCACTATTTATGCTCACTTGGTTTCTATTTGCATGGAATTTCTTTCTTCATCCCTCTACTTTCAATCCATATGTGTCTTTACAAGTGAAGTGAGTTTCTTGTAGGAAGCATATAGTTAGGTCACTTTCTTAACTCAACCAGACTATATTTTTAAGTGGAAGATTTAATCCATTAACATTCAACTTATTCCCATTATTTTGTTAATTGTTTTATGGTTGTTTTGTATATGCTTTGTTCCTTTCTTTCCCTCTTAATGTTTAACATTACATTTTGGTAGTTTTCTTTCATGATAACATTTGAATTCTTTCTCATCCTCATTTCTGTGTTCTACCAGTGAGTTTTATACTTATATGTGTTTTTATGGTGGTAGCTATCATCTTTTTGCTTCCTTGTGTGGTACGCCTTTAAGCATTTCTTGTAGAAGCAGGATAGCATTGATAAATTCTCTCAGATTTTGCTTATCTGAGAAGACTTTATTTCTCCTTCATTTATGAAGGATAACTTTGCAGGGTATAACATTCTTGGCTGCCATTTTCTTTCAGTGTTTTGAATGCATTAAAATCATATCATTCTCTCTTGCCCTGTAAGGTTTCTGCTGAGAAATCTTTTGTAAGTCTGATGGGATTCCCTTATGTATGATTAGATGCTTTTCTCTCTCTGTTTTTAGAAATCTCTTTTTGTGTTCAGATTTTGACAGTTTGACTATCATGTGCCATGGAGAATACCTTTTTGGATAATATTCATTTGGCAGTCTCTGAGCTTCCTGCATCTAGCTTCCTGCTAGACATGAGAATTTTTCAGCTATTATTTTGTTAAATAGATTTTCTGTGACTTTAGTCTTTTCTTTACCTTCTGAAACACCCCAAATTCAGATATTTGACAGCTTTACAGTATCCATATGTTGTTACATAGACTCTGTTCTTTTTTGTTTTTATTTATTCATTTATTGCCTGACAGGACTTTTTCAAAAGACCTATCTTCAAGTTCTAAAATCATTCTTCTGCTCGATCTAGTCTATTGCTGCTGAAGCTCTCAAATGTATTTCTAGTCTCATTCACTGAATTCTTCACTTCCAGGATTTACTTATTTTTTTAATGATTTCTATCTCTTTGATAAATTTCTCATTCATATGCAGAATTTTTTAATATCATTTATCTGTGTTGTGCATCTCTCACTGAGCTTCTCTAATATCATTATTTTAAATTCTTTTTCTGGCATTTGATAAATTTTTTATTAGAATGTATTGGTGGAGAATTACTGTATTCCTTCGGAAGTGTCATATTCTCTTGCTTTTTTATGTTTCTTGTTTCTTAATGTTGATATCTGTGCATCTGGTATAATAGTCACTTCTTCCAGTTTTTTGCATTGGCTTTCTTAGGGAAAGACTTTTTCTTGATGATGTATCTATGGTGTTATTTGGGTAGGACACTTTAGCTTTGATTCTTGGTGTGTGCTATGGTGTACTCTCTGTATTATTTCTTAAACTATAAACAACACCAGTGATGTTTGTGATTTCTTCAGTGGCTTGGACTGCAGCTTTTAGTGGAGTCTGTGGTTAAATTTTACTTAGGATGAGGACATCAGGCGGCCCAGTCCTCTGGCCTCAGTGGTGCCAGCAGTGGGCCAAGTGTGCCTGTCCTTAGGCTCCTGAGGCTTGTATGTGAGCACCAGTATGACCAGGTCCAAGTTAGCCACTCCCTGGGCCTCTAGGAAGCTTGCTTCAGTGCTGGCAATGGCATTGGTGGACTAGACAAGTTGGTGGGTCCTTGGGCCTCTGAGCAGTATGCATAGCATCAGTGATAGCAGTAGGTGTAACATAACAACCCTTAGGCTCCCAAGTGGCTTGTGCTGATGTTAATGGTGCTCTGCAATGGGCTAGGCAGGATAGGCTACAGATCCCCAAGTGGCACATGTGCATGGGTACCAGCTCTGCTGGTAGTGGCAAGCTGGGTGGGCCCATACTCAGGCCCTCAGGAGAAGTACACGATGCCAACAGTATTGCCTGGGGGTGATGGGGGCTATCCCCAAGCAGTATACTCGGGCACTTGGGCAGGGCAGTGCCAGACCAGGTAGGCCGGTCCTCAGGTACCCTGTGGTGCATATGGTCACAAGTTGTGGAGGGCAGAGTAGGGTGATTCCCAGGCCCCCAGCAGAGTTCTTGGATGATAGGAACAGCAGTAGCAGTGGGGAAAGCCATTCCTCAGGGCACATAAAAGTCTGTGGTTGCCTTGATGCTAGGCATAACAGATTGGCTTTCAGTGACAGCAGCCACAGCCAGGCAAGTTTCAGGTTCTAGGGAGTACATGCTTTGGCTCACTTTGTCCAGGGGCCAGCCTCTCTGATGTGATGTCCCACCCATTCTCTGGGGTGCAGGACATTATCTGTGCTAGAGTGCTGGGGACCTTGACACTATGCTGGGTCCAACCAGAGTCATACTGGTGCAGCCCTCCGGGTGGACACAAGGGGATGTCACTAGGGCTCCAGAGATGTGGAGATGCAAGGGCTGTTGGGCCCCAGGGCAAGATGCAGTCTGGTAGGGGCTGAGCTCTCGAAAGTTCTAAGTTGCAACTGCTTGGAACTCGGGGTATGTGTGGGACCCAGTGTGAGCTTGCTCTTTGGAACAATGCCATCATGTGGTCTCTAGGCAGCTCCCCATGCTAGTCTCAGGGCTTGTGAGGGTCAAGAGGCTCTCCTGTGGCAAGGGTTTCAGGAGTTCACGGTAGGAATTTAGACTGCTGAGAACTCTCACACATTTTCCACACGCTGGGGAGTCCCTCTAGGCTCCCAGCCAATCTTCACTGAGCCAGCTGCCTCAATTCCCTCTCCTTTTGTGCCTAGTGTTTCTTGTCACTTCTATGTTAAATTCCATTATTCTCTCTTATGTTCTGTATTTGAAGTGTGATTATCTACTTGCTATTTTGGTTATTCTTTGTGTAGGAGGCAAGTGCCGGATCCCTCTAGTCAGGCATCTTGAAACCTTCTCCCCTGATTTTCACTTTTGATGTCAATTTTTAAGTGAATATTTTCTCTAGCTCTAAATTTAAATAACAGAAATACTATTTTGATTATTGTAATTGTATGAAATAAATGAAGTTGATATGCCTTTACAACAGTTCACATGATACTATTTAATGTGAAGGTACCTAGAGAATGTAGCAAAGTCCATGTCTTCAGATGGATTAAGCACTGTACACAGCATAAGTATATCTTGCTGTGAAAACAGCATGTTGAAGTCTTTATGTTTCTTGCATACTTTTTGACACCTTAATAAATGACGAGTTATTTTAAAGAAGTTGTAAAGACAACTATATTTTTATTCCTTTTCTTAATCCCTTTACAGATTTTGTATCAAAAAATAATGCCAGATTTGCCTTATCTGAGGGTTTATTGTTTTAGCAAAGCATTATATTTCCATTCCTATCCTTGTCTCCTGGATTTGTCCCAGTAAAGAGAATTTCAAACCTAGAGATGGGCTTTGATCAAGTTTTATGGTTGATTTTTATAAGAAATGATAGGGTTAAGACTTTTACAAATTAACCATAGTGTGACTATATTTGTACTTTTTCCTGAGCACACACAGTATTAGATAACAATTATCACTAAGCCAAAGGAATCACAGCATTTTGTTTCATTTTTAGATGACTGTTTCTAGGATATAGGGAGAACTTAGTAAATAATTACTGTGTGAGGCTGTTACCTCACTTGACAATTTTTCTTAAAAATGAAATATTTGTTCCCTCCTTAAATAGTTTTCTCAACCTTAACACATATCTAAACTAGCTATAATGTGATAGAATTCATGATTTACTCTTACTTACCAAATATATAAAACAGATGCAAATTTTCTGTTAATCATAGAAAAAATAAAGATTATTTACCTATTTATTCAGTTTATTGTTTAGTAATAAATGTAACCATTATTCACAATAATCTACACATTTGTTTTGAAATACTTTCGGATTGATTTGCTTCAAACAATTCCAATCTTCATCAAATCTCTGTAAATACAAATGTAACCACTGAAACGTTTGTTTCTGAATGTCAGGAAAGAAAATAATCATGTGTCTACTCCTAATAAATATATAGAATCTGATTACGAATTTGAAATTGAAATTCTAACTTTATTGCAGTCTTCCTCTTTAGCTTTGAAAAATCACTGCATTTTTCTACTACTTTTTCTGATTTCAAAGTGATTATATTCATTTCTTTGAAATGCATTTTTTAAATGTTGCCAGTTGATCTTATAAAATTTTTCTCAGTGCTTACAAAATAGAGTATTTCTTTGAACAAAGATTCTATGGAATCTGGCTTTCTTCTTCTTCTTCTTAAGATAGGAATTTATGATATACTCTATGAAACTTCAGTTCCTCTTAAAATCCTCATAACTCCCTTTAGATAGTTTTCCACTATTGGTCAGGGGGTGTGTGTGTGTTAGTGCGTGTGTGTGTGTGTGTGTGTGTGTGTGTGTGTGTGTTGTGTTTTAGACATCATAGTTTTCCTATTCAAGGACTATATAACCATATTCAAGCATATCTTTTAATTATTTAGGTAAGCAATTCATTTAAAACATCAGGTAAGAACAAAAAAACTGGTTTAGACTGGAGACAGATGCCCCAGGGATTGAAAAGCATCACTTTGCCTAAAAACAGCACAAAGGACATTATATATGGGAAACTTTGTTTTCTTTTAAGTTGAAAAGATCTTTTCATATTATAAGCTTCCTAGAAGGCCTGAAGCAGCCATTTGAGAAGAGTAGATGAGTATTTTTCTCATGTTTGTTTATTGTTATCTAAAAGGAAGTTTTAATAGCACTGAGTGTCCATAAACATTACAGCCATTATAAAAAGGAGACCCATGATGTAGAATATATTTGTATGATTTGATAATTTGCTATGAACCATGTATATGATTTTATATTCTTTCCAGTTAAAAGGAAAATTTATTTCAGGGAATTTTCTTTTCTTCTTAATAAACTGGTGTATCATATATAGATTTCTTGAAACCCAGAATATAAATTATCATTTAACTTTTCTAAGGTTGTGCCTACACTAGAAAAGAAAGCTTTTATTCAACATATTTCATAAGAAACACATGGCCTTTAGGGAATAGCATGGTTGAACTGAACCTAGTCAATAATAGATTTCATACCCTTGCTTAATTTATTAGCCACCTGTTTCATTCTTACAGCATAAGAAAATAATTAAGATTCTATCACCATATAGGAAATATTTTGTACTCTGAATGTTCATGGGAATATTTCAAATCAGATAAAAGCTCAAGAATTGAAATTAAGGATTAACAAACCTTCAACTAACTTTCAAGAAGATTAGACATAAATTCCACTTTGATATTTTTCTTTATTATTGTTTATCATAGTAACTTTTTATTACAAAAATCCAAAATAAATAAAGGAGAACCATGCTAAGATTTGGTTGGTTTAACCTTGGGTTGATTTAACAACAATACAAAAACAGTTACTTAATACTTGAAGCAGTCAGGTGCGGTGGCTCACGTTTGTAATCCTAGCACTCTGAGAGGCTGAAGTGGGAGGATCATTTGACCTCAGGAGTTTGAGACCAGCCTGAGCAAGAGTGAGACCCATCTCTACTAAAAATAGAAAAATTAGCAGGATGTCGCATGGTGTGTGCCTATAATCCTAGCTACTTGGGAGACTAAGGCAGGAGGATGGTTTGAGTCCAGGAGTTTGAGGTTGCAGTGAACTGTGATGACACCACTGCACCCCAGCTGGGATAACAGAGCAAGACTCTGTCTCAAAAAAAAAAAAAAAAAAAAATACCTGAAGTTTCACTTTATCTGCTTCAAATTAAAAACCACTTGAATTCCAATGATAATTGTAACCTGAATGAAGACAAAAACATCTATCAATATCCAGATTAAAGGACAGTGTCTTTGTTAGACATTATTCCTGTCTTTTGTGTAAGACCGTGCTCACATTCCACCCCAATCACTCAAACAAGGCACACTGATCATCCAAATATTAATGACTACTTTCACTTCCCCTCCACAAAACATGAACACACTTTCACACACATACATAGTAGGCAGTGGATCAATCTTGGTAAATTATAGACATGTTTGTGATGATGTGTCACGTAAGTGGGAGACATGTGTCCAGAGCTTTTGATACCTCGTTTTGCAGTTCTGAATACCAGGATGCCTCTACGTCTCATTCCTGAGTCAGAACTCTTCTATGAGGTGCACTCTGGAGTGAATTTGGATTAGCCTGGCCTACCAAAGGGACAGGGTTCAGAGCAAGAATGCCATTATATTTAAAACTGGTTTACAATCGAGAACTACATGCCAGCAGGCTTGAAGCATGACCTTGTACTTTCAAGCCATGACAAAAGGAAATTTAAAAAAAGAAAAAAAGATAGTATTTCATCTCTGTAAATTTACCCTGGCATTTTGGATTTGCCTCATGAGATTCTCAGTAAGATTGCATCCTGTAAGAAGCCTGAAATGATATGCTATCTCTCATCAAGCCCCACTGAAAACACAGTGCTTCTTACAGCAGGTGACCTCCAGCCATCCTGAATCGATGTCTGCGAGTTAAACTATCTGTCCAGCCTTTGAGATTCTAGTTTCCA
The DNA here is from genome assembly GCA_004363605.1 of Indri indri. Classification (NCBI taxonomy): domain Eukaryota; kingdom Metazoa; phylum Chordata; class Mammalia; order Primates; family Indriidae; genus Indri; species Indri indri. The sequence continues at coordinate 44,447 of RJWJ010008540.1, forward strand.
GCTTCTGTTGGTCCAAATAGTAGTCCTGGGAATAGCTTTCAGTCCTGGCAATGACTACTTGTATGTCTTCTCCCATTACTTTGAGATTATCAGATCTTGGCAGGGTATTTAAAAAAAGAAAATGAGAAATGCTACATAGAAAGCACATTTTAACTTTAAATATTTTCTATTTTCTCTATTTATTCCACCATCCAGAATGTTCTTTCCTTCTATTTGTCAAATGCTTACTTGTCTTCTAGAATTTGGCTGAAGGGATCACCATGCATTCAGCATGCTGACTAACTAGATTTAATTATTACCTCCTCAATTCTTGATTATTTAATATTAATTTATTTAACAACACATACCCATCGCTATGTGTCAGACAATATTCAAATTTATTTACAAATATAGACTCATTTATTTATCACAAAAATAGTGTGAACTACTTAATTTTCCCATATTACTGAGAAGGAAACTGAGGCAGAAAAAGACTAAATAGCTTGTCTGTCATACTTAAACAGCTTGTAAGTGTTGGAACCAAGTTTCAAACCCAAGGAGTCAGGCTCCAGAGACTATGCTGTTAGCCATTTTAATCTGTTGTCATATCATGCTGTACTTTGACAGTTTGTTGACATCTTTCTCCCTGCTAATCATGACATGATCAACAAATATTAAATAAATAAAAGCTTTTGTATACATTTATTTGTTTAGATTACCAAATAGTTTATTTTAAAACAGCAGTCCAAAAAAATCCTACGTTTTGCTTAATGTTTAACTTATACTATGAATCTGATATTTTTCCTGTAATACTTATAGATTACTCACCCATGTATTGAGTGACTGAGCAACCTGGTAACTTGTTTTAATCGTATTTGAAATCATATCACCTAGCAGAAAAAGGGCAGAGGAATCACAATAAATGTGTGTGGTAGAAATGAATATCAAGTAACTTACATATATGTACAGTACTCTTTTACTACCAACTTTAATTTCCATTTGCCAATTATTTTTATAAGAGAATCGTTGACAAAATTTCTTGCTTTCAAGTTCATGTTGAAATTTGATGCAGTTCTTCAACTTACATGCATCAAGCTTCTGCCAAGTTAAAGTCATACTTCCTTTCTCTAGCATTTTAGAATAAGGGCTATTGATATTTTGGACTATTTTTGTCAATGACATGTACAATTTACTAATCTTCTTTGCAGAAAAAGAATTTAGTATGATATTTTATTTGTAAATTTGTTTCTGCAAAACCAGTCTTAAAGTGGTAAAAATGAACAGCTCTTGTCATAATAAAATATTAAGAAATAAAGAGTAACACTAGTTCCTAAACCACTGTATATTATTTTTTCCACAGAAATTTCCCTAAGCCCTGATACCTTTACATAGAGATTTTCTTAAGCAATGATATTTTTAACCACAGGCAATTCTTTTTAGTTACTGTCAAAAGTGACAGTTACCTTTAAGTGGTATATATTGTCTTTGCATAGGAAAGCATCATATCTAGTGACTTATGACATTAATTATAGGTACCAACATTTTAAAAATAAAATGTCAGAAATGGAATCACAATGCTTACCTCTTCAGTATTTATGGTTGGTAGACAGTCTGATCTTTGCCAGGAAAATTAAAGACTCATCTTTGCCTTTTTTTTTAATTTCTCAGGGAATATGTTATCTTTCCCATTTAAGAGAAAAAGATAATTCCCAATATGTGATGTTTTAAAATTTTCTATACTCAATGCAAATGTTGCTCATTTTGGCGTATACCACACTATGAACTCAGAAAAGGCAAGCATTCACCCACTATAGCTTTTTATTAGCTATATACCCAAATTTTTATAGTTGGCTTTTCTAGGAAATAATTACATCAGGCAAAAAGTTATGATTTTATGTGATAAAAATAATGACTTCCATATAACTTAATGTTGAAGTAAATGGAATCTTCATTCAAGTAACCAAGAGCCAGAAAGAGAAGAAATATTTAATTATTAATTAAATTACCTATAGAACACTAAAGAAAACTCTTTTCTGATTTTAAAAGATGATAGACAATTTAAGGAAGTATAATTATTTCATACTGAAACACTTATAAAAATATTAATGTCATTCAAAAGATTAGTATTGGAAAGCTAAATTTTATAAATATAATTTATTATGATACAATTTGCAGTTTTAATGCAATTCTAATCCAGATCCAAAGGGAACATTATTTAAAATATAAAAAAATTATGAAATCTCTCTGGAATAACACAAGGGCGAAAAAAGGCTAAAAAAATTTTGAACAGGGAATGATCTAAAGAAGAACTCACCATTTCAGATACCAAGAAATACAATAAAATAGAAAAATTCAAACAAGGTGTTAAATAATATATTAATCAGAGTTTTCCAGAAAGACAGAACCAACAGAAGATATGGGGATGAGGTCGGGGGAGGTAAAAGGGGATTTATTAGGGAAATTGGTTCATGCAATTCTGAAGGCTGAGAAGTCCCACGACAGGCTGTCTGAAAGCTGGAGACCCTGGAATGCTGGTGGCATGGCTCAGTCCAAGTCTGAAAACCTCAGAACCAGAGAAGCTGATGGTGTAAAGCTCAGTCTGAGGCTGAAGACCTGAGGACCAGTGGGACTGCTGGTGTAAGTCCTAACATCCAAAGACTAGAGGTCCTGGAGTTCTGATGTCCAAGGGCAGGAGAAGAGCATCCCAGCTCCAGAAGAAAGAGAGAAAAAAATGTGCCTTTCTTCTGACTTTTTGTTCTTGTTCTGTCCCCACCCCTAGCCGATGGGATGGTACCTGCTCACATTGAAGGCGGATCTCACTCAGCCCACTGACTCACTGGCCAATCTTCTCAGGAAATAACCTCACAGACACACCCAGAAATAATGCTTCACTAGTTCTCTATGTCTTCCTTAATCCAGTCAAGTTGGTACCTAAAATTATCTATCACAAATCCACCCCTTGTCAACTTGGCACCCATATGCATCTCTTTAAATCATACTTAACCTCCAAATAAAGACTAATAGCAAGATAACAGTGCTGCCTAATGTGATACAGCCATTCTGCATACAAAGGAACACACACTAATCCCTTCCCCAGGAGAAGGAGATAAAGTCCTTCAGTGATGTTTACTCTTATCATGATATGCCATAATTAAATACTATGATATAAAATTAATACTTAAATACTGATATAAAGTTAATCTTATGTTACATAATAAAGGAATGAAAGAGATGAAGACTCAGATATTTGCTTAACATATGTATATACACAATATATACACAAACATATTCTTAACATAGAGAGGAAAGACTTGTGACAATGACAGCCTCATTTCTGTAACTGGTCATGTGGGTGTTGTTGGTATTTATAACTACCCTCTTCTACCACTCATTTTGTATTTCCTTTGCCTTCAGCAAGCACCTCAGCTGGTCATGGTTCTTTACCTGGTAAAGTGACCCAAACTTTTATTCCTGAAGGGTCCAGGCCCCTCATAATCTTGCCTGGATTGGATTTTTGTAGTCTCTCATTGACCTTAATCATGGGGCGTGGTAACACTAAGAGATCCTCTGTGGGATCTCCTGTATTTCAGAGATATTATTTCTTACCTTCTTTGTGGAGTAATAGTCCAGTTTCCCTATGGCTGGATCAATCACTCCAGTCATCATGGTATTTTAGCCTGTTGACTCAGAGGCATAAGGAGCCTGAAGTGTCAGTCTTAATTTCCATTTGAATGGAATCATTGCAGATGGAATCATTCTTCCTTCTGGAACTAAGACCTCTAGGCCTGAAGCACATAAAGTCATGGGAACAGGGAGCAAATATTTTACTAGTAGGTCAGTAGGGGTAATGGTGAGTGCTGTCACTCACATTTCTACCACTTGATTCCTGGACCTGAGAATCCTGGCTACTGGAGAAACAGTACCATATATTGGATGCTGATTCAGAGCAAACAGCTTTCAGTAGAATCTTGCCTTGGCCCATCAAAGTATTGTCACCTAGCAGACACTGTAACTGTGATTTCAAAAGGCCATTTCACAGTTTTATCAAACCAGCTACTTAAGGATGATGGGAGACATGGTAAAACCAGTGAATTCTATGAGCATGAGCCCATTGACACACTTCTTTTGCTATGAAATGAGTTCCTGGGTCAGAAGCAACGCTGCATGGAATGCCATGATGGTAGATAAGACATCCTTTCACTCTATGGATGTTATTAATAATTTTGGCAGAAACATTAAGTGCAGAGAAGGCAAATCCATATTTAGAGTAAGTGTTTATGTCAGTAAGAACAAAATGCTGCCCCTTTCATGATGAAAGTGGTCCAATGTAAGCTGACACTAGGTTGCTAGGTAATCACCCCAGGTAATAGTGTTGGTCTCTGCCACTGGCAGATTAAGCACTCAGTGGTGGTTGTAGCCAGGTCAGCCTTGGTGAATGGGAGACCATGTTGCTGAGCCCATTCATAACCTCCATCCTGCCACCATGGCCACTTTATTCATGAGCCCATTAGGTAATGACAGGAGTGGCTGGGGCAAGAGGCTGACTGGTTTCCATAGAACAGGGCATGCTATCCACTTAATTATTAAAATCCTCCTCTGGTAAGATCATCCTTTGGTGAGTATTCACATGGGACACAAATATCTTCACATTCTTTGCCCACTCAGAGAAGTATCCACATACCTCTTACCAGATTTCTTTGCCACCAATTTTCCAATCATGTTCCATCCATGTTCTATGTGGCCAAACCATTGGCTACAGCCCATGATTCACTACATAATTGCAAGCCTGGCCATTTCTCCTTCCAAGCAAAGTGCATAATTGGGTGCACTACCCAAAACTCTGCCCACTGAGATTTTTCTTCACCACTGTCCTTAAGGGATGTCCCACTAAAGGGCTGTAGTTCTGCAGCTATCCACTTTCAAGTAGTGCCTGCATATCACGAAGAAACATTTGCAAACCAGGCTCTACTGTTCCTCTATAAACTAATCATATGCTACTCCCCATGAGGCCATAAGTACAGGCTGGGAGAAAGAAGACAGTGTAGAAGGTGTAGGAACCATGGACATTTGGGCCACTTCCTCATGCAACTTTCTTGTGCCTTCAGGACCTGCTTGGGCCCAGTCAATTATATACCACTTTCGTTTGATGATGGAGTGCTACTGTACATGCCCACCTTTATGGCTTGGTGAATCAGATAACACCCAGTTAATGACTGGCAGCTCAGTTTGCATGGTAATTTGGTGGCCCAGGTGCCAGGTTAAGAGCCATCTCTTAAAAAGGAGAGTAATTATTTTATTTGTAGATAATAACAGGGATTTGCTCCAAAATCTTAAGGGCCTCTGCAGCAGTTCACTTATAGGGGCCTGCCAAAAGCTCCAAACATTATCTTTATCTTTCACTGACATCTCAAGTATCACTGGATCTGCTGGATTGTATGGTCTGAGTATAATAGCATAGCAGCTTCCACAGCAGTCTGGACCCACTGCAGAGCCTTCTCCTATTGTGGGCCCCCCCGAAACTAGCAGCTTTTTGGGTCACTCAGTAGATGGGCCAGAATAATACATCAAAATGAGAAACACATTGCCTCCAAAATCACCCAAAGTGACTGTTGCTTGCTACCTCTGATGTTTATTCAAAGCCCAAAGGCTCTTTAGTCAGCAGGTGGTGAATCCTGCCAAGACTGGGTCCTTCCCTGCAGGGCAACATGTTTTCTTCTGCCCTGGGGTGGGTCCAGAAATGCCATCGAGGAAGTAAGGTTGGAATCAAGCACTTCAGGAGTCCGCTTTGTACTTTATTTTACCATTATTGAGCTGATATCCAAGTTGCAAAACAAAGTCCTCCGAGCAATTCCCTTTCCTTTCCCCAAGTGGAAGAAGACTCCCTGAGCCACATGGCCTGTAGTTGGGACAGGGGTGACACAGGCACTGGTTTGTCTGCCTCCGCTGCTGGTATTTCACTGGGTCACATGCACCCTAAGTCCACTATCTCTGACCCAACATAACCCCAGGAATTGCCCAATGACTGCAGCCTTCGCGGCCTGAGTGCCTTATGCATTTATTCCAGGCCCTAGGCTGCTTTTTGTCAGCAGGTTGTGGGGCCAGCCAGAAGTTGGGCTTCAGGTCTGAGGATTTCCCTGTGGCTGGGCTGATCTAAAGGCTCGGCTGATCTAAACGCTCCCTCTGTTGGCACCAGCAGAATTCTGCCCTGTGCCATGTTCCCTGTGCCAGCGCAGCCCTGAGTTTCAATGTAAAGCCCCACAATTGCTTCACTCTCCTTCCCCCTGGCATGCAGATTCTCTCTACACTGGGCGTGTTGGTTTGGCACCACTGGGAGATCAGGGAGGGGTGGCAGAGGTAAGGCAAGATTGTATTTTCTGTCCTTTTTAGTGCCTCTTTCCTTGACATAAGGTTAAAACCAGGTAGTCTGATCGCTCACCTGATTTTTGGTTCTTCTGAAGATGCTTGCTTGTGTGGATAGTGGTTGGAGTTGGTGTTCATGCGGCGATTGCTGGATGTTTCTATTTGGCCATCTTGCTCCACCCCCATCTGAGTTAACCAGTGTGATATCTGTGGAAGGCAAATGCGATCAAGATCCTTGTGAACTGAATTGACATAGGGCTGCAGAATTGACACAATTCTGAGGTAGGACAGTGAAGGTGTATTGGTGGCCTTGACAGCTGAGAGTAAACTCTTCTGGAAGGCCTTATGGACAAATGTGGAGAAAAAGGCATTTGCCAGATAAATAGCTACATAGCAGGTAGCAGGACATGGGTTAATTTGCTCAAGCAATGAAATCACACCCAGTGCTGTAGCTGCAGTTGAGGTCACCATTTGGATAAACTTATGATTATTCACGGTCACTCTCCAGGATCCATCTGTCTTATGCACAGGCCAGATAGGTGAGTTGAATGGAAACGTGGTAGGAATCACCACCCCTGCATCTTTCAAGTTCTTGATGGTGGCATTAATCTCTGCAGTCCCTCCAGGGATGTGATATTGTTTCTGATATACTATTTTCCTAGCTAGACACAGTTCTAGTTGCTTTCACTTGGTCTTTCCCACCATAGTAGCCTTCACTCCACAGGATAGGGAACCAATGTGGGGATTCTTCCAGCTGCTAAGTATGTCTATTCCGATTATGCTTTTGGGAACTGGGGGAAATGACTAGAGGATAAGTTCAGGGACCCGCTGGATGTGCTGTGAGTTGTACGTGGGCTAACACTTCATTAACCATCTGATTTCCATGAGCCCTTACTCTCATTGGACAGCCATAGTGATGTATTAGATATCCTGGAATCAATGTCAGCTTAGAGTGTCCAGTAGATCCCAAAAGTTTGACTATTTCTTTATTTTCCATGCATAGTTACTCTGGTAAAAGGCTGTAGGTTTCTTTAGGAAAGGACAGGATAAAAATTAACAGTATAAATTTCCAGTAGTGTATCAGGATCCTTACTGAAGGGGACCCAGAATCCCTTTTGTTAAAGGGGTGCTGGGTCTATAAACTGACTCAATTCTAAGAATTGGTTAAGGGGCCATGGTTCTCTGTTTTTATGACTCAAGTTAGGCTTTTGTGCAATTGACCTGAAAGTTTTCTGCTTATACAGATCAAGTAAGAATTCAGTAAGCTTCCTATTTATTTCACTTCTAGAAATACCATGACTAGCCAGTACCATAAATCTGTAAGAGTCAGACTATTCTGATCATCGCTTTCCCTCTGCTGTCCATTATAGTAACTACACCCACCTTGCCTTTGATAATTGAGTGCTGCCACTTGGCCCCTCCCTGCTACCCTGAGATCCAATTGTTTCCACTGCATGTAAGTTTTCTGATTAAGTGACTACAGTTCCCCCTGTAAAGTTCAATCCACAAGCAGGAGTAATCATAGAATTCTTCATGGATGCTGGGGCTCCCATCACAAATCTGTTTCTCAAAGTGTTGGTAAAAAGTATGCCTTCTAGACCCTCCAAGTGTGGGTGAGTGTGTTTTAAGAGGCAAGTCCACTTTGACATTCCAATTGCCCTAAGACTTTGAATCATTTTCTTCATGTTAAACTAAGGAAGTCAGGCATCTCCATTCATGGTGGGCCATCATTAACAATTTGTTAACAATTCTGAGATAATCATGTGAGATTTCTACCTCGTAATTTTGCATAAACAAAATACTATTAGATTATTGTTGGTTAATTTCATGTGTCAATTTGACTAGTCTGTGATGCTCACTTGTTTGGTCAAACACCAGTCTAGATATTGCTGTGAAAGTAGTTTCGTTTTGGGTGTTTTTTTGGGGGGAATATTTTTTAGATGTGGTAAACATTTAAATCTGTAGCCTTTAAGTATGGTAGATTCCCATCCATAATGTATGTAGGCCTCATGCAACCAGCTCAAAGTCTTAGGAACAAAGACTTAAGTTTCCCGAGGTTAAGGACTGCAACATAGAAAGCCTGCCTGAGTTTCCAGCCTGATGCCCTCGGGAAATTGCACTCTATAGTGCAGTATCAATTTTTTCCTGTATTTCGAGCCTGTGTCCTATAGATTTTTGGATTTGCCAGCCCACAATCATGTGAGTTGAGTCCTTAAAATGTGTCTTTCTGTCTTCCCCCTTTCTCTCCTCCTCCTCCTCCTCCTCCCGCTCCTTGTCCTCCTCTCTCTCCCCGTCTCAATCTCCTATGAGTTCTGTTTCTCTGGAGAACCCTAAT
>RJWJ010008541.1:0-53129 GCA_004363605.1 Indri indri
GCACCCTCTGGGGCCCGCAAATTTCGGTGATGCTGCGAACCTCAGCATTCACTTCTCCGTGGGTCCCCAGAACCCTGGCCTCCGGAGCCCACTTTGCTCCCATCTCCCCCTGCACTTCCCGCCCGCCATGCCCATGTCGTCTGACCTGTGTGCCTCTCATGGGTCCTTACCCCAGGACCGCGCTTGGTCTTTCCTCTCCCCCGTCTGGTCCAAATCCTGCATCTCCAAATCGTACCTGGGAGGGGTCCTTGCTTTGTAAAGTCCCACCCCAAAGCCACCTCTCAGGCTACATAGAAGCACGTAGCTTACAAATAAGAGACTGTTTTTAGGATTCACACCAAATTCTGGTTGGGTCACTCACTAGCTGTGTGACACGAGCCAGGTGGATTGTCCCTCTGTACCTCAGAGAGGTCTTTGCAGAGTCACTCTGAGGATTAAACAAGATTGTCACACCCATCGGAGCTCCTAGCAAGTAGAAGCAAATGGCAAGTAAGATCACCAGGAAGAGCCACAGGAAGAGGGGAGCAGAGGACATATGAGGGCAGCCCAAGCAGGAGCCCAGAAGCAGCGGCACCGAGGGAGGCTCCGGGGAGGAGCACAGTGGACAGAGGTGGGAACGGTGATGTCCAGAGTGCAATGCAGGGGGCGCTGCCTATGCAGCGGAGAGCCTGAATTTCAAGCTCAGAGCCTCTGCTTATTCAATGTGTGCCCACAGCAAGTCACTGACCTTGTCACGGCCTCCCACCCTCCTTCCTCATCCCAGCACCGCAGGCCTCACCGCTGGCCGGGAGTGGGGGGGAGGATGCTGCAAGCCGTGGGTGCTGTGCTCCTTCCGGCCCCACTGCGCACTTCCCACGCTCATCACCTGCCCTCGCTTCCCTCCGTTCCTCTCTCACCCTTCTAGGAACCTTCCTCTTACACACAAGCCCCCACCAGAACCCGGCCGCAGCCTCCTCCAGGAGCAGTTGCTGAGACATGACTAGCTCACCCGTAAGGCAAGAGAGTGAGGGACCGAGTGCAACATGGTCTTCCCAAGACCCGCGTGGACTGGGATTGGGCGGTGGAAGTAACGAGGGAGAGTCTGGGCAAGGAGAATTAAGAGTGTTTGGTTTGACACAAATTATGCCACCCTTACAAACCACTTCAGAAGGGCACAGTTAGGGCTCCTGGCATCTAGACTCCCCGACACTGTGGGTCCACACCCACCTTCCCACATGCAAGAGAAATACAGAACCCACAAAGCTCCAACAGGGTACTCCTCTGCCTGTGGGAAGGAACTTTCTACCTCCAAATGCTTCCAACAGTTGCATTTTCCTAATATTATCAGACGTGGCGCTGAGCAGCGTTATGTCGTGTCTTAAATCTCCGAGTGTGCTAGAGAATTGCTCCTACCTGGTAGCAGCTCTGCCTCACTCGGGCAGCAAATCACAATTAAACTGGATGAGAAGTTTTATTTTGATTTGGCGTCCCCCTTCCAAGTGCCCCTTCGGAATGAATTTCTAAACCTGCCGTCAGTGCCCATTAACTCGGAGGGCGGGGAAGGGCTGTCTATGATTAATAAAAATAACAGCTTGTATAACAGCATACGTTAATGTGCCCTGCGTTTTACAATATCTCAGTTAATTACAGATTAGTAGATTTAGAAGAGGAAGGGACCGTATGGATCACCTACTTCACTATTCCCTCTCCACTCAGAAATCAGGGAGCCAACACCCAGAGAGGACGGGAATGAGCTCCTGAACCATTAGGACGTAAGTCATCGGCAGCAGAGACCAGCCAGCACCACGGCTGGGATGCCAGACCAAGCACATGTCCCTGGGGACATTCTCAGGCCCTCTCACCTGGGTAGCCTCCTTCAGCCTTAAGTTTCTTCCCTGCTCAGAACCTGATCCAGTCCCGACCAAAGTAGGACATATATCAGCCTTGGGCCCTTATGGGCAATGTCCAGGGCTTGTGCAGTGTAAGACCTCAAGTCTGATATATTTGGCGCTATCCATGGACACTTGTTGAAATGAGTTTCTGCCTTACAGGGCAAATGAGCTTCTGGCACTGTCTCCATGCCTTGCTCTTTGATTGCTCAGTGGCTTTGGGACAGTTTGGCTGGCTCTAGAGTCCTACTGTACCAAGATCAATTGAACAGATCAAAATTCTGATTTTAACTGTGGCCTGGACTGCTGGTAAGTGAACCTTCCTTTGACCAAGTTTCCCGCGCTCCTGCAGACTTTGTTGGGCTCCACTTGTGTATACTCTAGCGCTGAGACAGTCCTACTAGCTCTTATCCTGTCTTTGGTGTCTTGCTTACTTGCCCCAATGGAGCAGAGCTGCTAAGTATCTATCATACCTCACGGCCATACCAACTTGAGCTATGACATCAACATTTGTTTATGGTAAGTTTTGCCTGGATAGAATCTTAAAACTCACATTGATTTTGGGAATACCCCTGAGTTGGCAGAAGAGACCTGTGTTTATCCACCATGTCGTTTCTTCTTCCTGCACTCACAGTCCTTCCCAGACTCCTTTGTGGCCAGGGCATGACCTGCATTTGCTATACCTAATGGGATGTGAGCACAAGTATATGTATATCTTCCAAATAAGGCAGTTAAGAGTTGGTATACATGTTCCTCCCCTCTCTCTGGCCTCTTAGAAGTTAACAGTGGATAGGTTTGAGTTCCAACATGGAGGGAGGTTGGTTTTCTGAGTCACTAAATAGAGGACAGTCCCTGTCAACCCTCATCACATTTTGCATAAGGAAGAAATGAGCTTCTGTTGTGCTGAGCCACCCGGGTATTGAACTTTGTTACTGCAGTATGGCCTTTCCCATCCTGACTAACTCACAGCATAGCCTCTGCTCATCCCCTAAATTGTGTTTTTTCATGTTCAGTCTCAATTCCCTTTTCTTGACACTCTCCTCCGACACTCCTGTGTATTCCCATGTCCTCAACCACCATTAATTTGCTGAAAGCACACAAATCTAGATTCCTAATTCAGTTTCTATTTTTGAGCTTCAGATGTCTACATTCAACTGCTGCCTGGCCACTTCCACCAGGGTGTCTGTGAGGAATCTAATGTCAGCTTATCCAAAACTAAGCTGACCATCTTCCCCTGAACAATCCTCTACTGATGGATGAACCTATTGGTTTTACCTGCACAACTCCGTAAACAAAAACTCAGACGTGTTATTCTCCCCTCTTCCTTGTGTCTCCCACAGCATTAAATCCTGCAAGTTCTGTCTGCAACACAGTTCTTAAAACCATCTGCTTCTTTCCAACTGCACCATCCCTCTTTCGTGTGTGTTTCATCATCTCTCGCCTGAATTCCAGCGATGGCCCCTTATTAGGTTCTCCCTACTCCCGTCTTCTTCTACGCATGCTCCATGCCAGATGCCGCAGCAGACAGAGCTTGCAAAAACAATCATACGCATCCCCTACTTACAGTCTCTTCAGTGCTCCTGTTTAGACTTAAACTCCTTGGCAGAGTCACTATGGCACTTCGTGACTGGGCCTCAGTGTCACAAAGAGCCTCAGAGTGTGGCCTCTGAAATCAGGTCCCACGGTGCCAGGTGAGGCCTCACCCAGGAAAATCACTTAACCTTCCTAAACCTCATTGTTCTCATCTATCAGAGACAATAACTGATGCTTATTTTATTGGGTCGATGTGAGGATTGACTCAGATAATTTATTGTCACCTAATTGACTATATTGCTCAAAACATTATAGGTGTTGTAAATTATTGCTAATAATAAAAAGAATTACTAGATATTAGCCACTCCCTATGTGTCAGCAGCTGTGCTAAACAGAGTGAACCCACGACATCTTATTTAATTTTCACCACTCCCCAATTTGCCTTAGATACGGAGAGAGTAAGGCATTTGTCCAAGAAAACACTAGTAGTTAAGTTGCACAGCTGGGATTCAAACCCAGGTCTATCTGATGAGATATTTGGTGCTTTTTCAATTCTAACATAGATTGTGATTAAAGGAGCTAAATTATGATACCACTTGATGTCCAGAAATAGAGAAATGGCTTTAAAAGATAATAGATCATTTATACAATGTTATAGTGCAGGGTTGCCACCTTGCACACCTCCCTGGGGGCACATTTGCATAAAATGCAATGTGAATATATGGTAAGTCGAGTTTCCTTGTATATTATACAACCACTAAAAATTATACACACACACATATGATTACTGTATGGTAACATTGAAAGTATCACATGTCATAGCATAGTGATTAAGTGCATTGGGTGCAGGAATCAAATTTCCTTCATTTGAGTCATGGCTCCACAACACTCTGGCTGTGTGACCTTGGGCAAATTACTTAACATCTATAAATAGGGAAAAATAATAATATTCATCCTATTCAGTTATTTTGATGACTAAACAAGGCAACATACATATACAGTACTTAGAAAGTTCCTGATTAATTGTGCTTAAATGTCATCATCATCATCATTTATTATTGCAAGTGATAAAAAATTCAGGAAATGCAATTGTACTTGTATTATATGCTTGCCTATATTAAAAAGCACAAAGACAGAGATAAGACTGGAAGAAAATACGCTTATGTGTTAACAATAGATCTCTCTGACTTGTTTAATTATGAGTGATTTTTTTCTCCTTTTTATTTCTACATTTTTCAAATTTTTGATGATTAGTATGGGCCATTTTCATAAGAAAAAAATAGCATTCTTTTGTGGCTTTAGACAAGGAATTTTGTTTTCTAACCTCAGTGATTTTTCTTTTTTTTTTTTCCGAAGAATCATCTTTGGTCATTAAATTCACTTAAAAGCCCTGATCCATTTTTGATCATCTGAAATATAGTGACAGGCACCAAAATCAATCCCTACATTTGAGGCTTGCAAAGAGCATAAATTATTTTAGAAGTCATGTCAGGTAGAGTTTCTTCCAAGGTTTGCTTGCAAATTTTAATCAGAAAACACAGAAGGTATATGCAGCTTAGATTGAAATATCCCTTCACCTTGTACTGAGAACCAGGTTGACTTACTGTTCGCCGGCTGATAGGACTGGCAGAAGTTACAGCTTGTATGATAGAGGCAGCCTGGGCAGGAACTGAGGGAAACACATAAAGAAACATTTATTTAAAAAAAGTAAATCAACCATAAAGATCCTCCCAGCAGACCTGAGAGATGGAAGCCTCTCTCTCATTTTCTCCTTGGCAAAATTTAATCTATCGCTGGGGTTTTTCAAGCATCATATTCAAAGAGATGCAAATTCGTCAGAGCTGAGACCCCGGCTGACTTTTAGCACCTTGTGAATGTCAAAGGGGCTTAAAGGTTGACGTGACTTACCTCCCTCCATCCTAACTAATTCAAATACATATGTGTGTGTATTTGTGTATGCATGTGTGTGTGTGTGTCTCTCTCTCTGCATATATATATATATATATATATATATAATTTTTATTAAGAAGAAAGACTAAAACAGAGCACACATCTACCTATGTGATCAGCGCCTTCTTTGTGTGGATCTGTTTGCAGCAAATCTGAAATTTAAACAGAAAATACCATACTGAGAAACAAAAAGTGCAATTGGAAAATCCACAGTCTATCACTAAATCAAAGGGCTGGCAGGAAATTTTTTTTCTAGCTTTGTTTTGATTTTTAAAAATAGCAATCATTTTATCTATTGGCTTCTTCACAACCCCCTTCGATTAACTGGTTTAGGGATGACGATTAACTCGCGAGTGATCTCTGCCTTCCATATGGTTCACCGCACACAATTTCCTTCAGTCATATAAGTAATGTATTTACAATGAAAAACAAGAGGTTTCAACTAATATTTTGTACACAAATGTGGTTTATGGGAGAGTTACACTTTGCATGGGGATTGGCAAGGCTCTTCTAAAGTGGAGTTCCCCTTCCATCTTGGCACAAATGAAGGATCAATCTATTAACGGAAATTCTGTAACTTGGAGTCATAAGAGAAAAATGATGTTAAGTTCCCTCCTGCATAACAAAAGCCCCAGAATAAGTATTGGTAATTTAGAGCTGCTATTATGTATACAGAATTTGAAAACCATTTTGCTTTCAATTCAACAAATATTTATTGAGTTCCTACTAAGTGTTTGTGCCTTGAAGACTCAAATAGGACAGACTCAATGTCTGCCCTTAAGGAGAATATAGGTTTACAGGGGAATGTATCTGTCACCTATAGCCATCATAATGCTGCTTAATGAACAAAATCTCAATAACGTACAACAGGAAGTATTTATTGCTTGTGCCTCTTGGGGAGGTTGGCTTGTTAGCGCTGCTCATCTTGCCTGGCCATGCTCACATGCCTGAAGTTTGACTAACATTGTTGGCCGGGGCAAGTGGGATGGCTGGGTTCTGCTCTCGTTCTCCAGGGGCCTAGCCTGGGCATGTTCCCATGGCAATGGCAGAGACACAAGGGAGAGGGCAAGGCCAATGGCATCAGCGCTGTGCAAACCTCTGTTTGCATTGCATTTGCTAACATCTTATCAGCCAACGGTCACATAGCTGAGTCTAAGCTAGAGTGGGAGGGTCCCGCACAGTTACACAGCAGGGGTTGTGGGCACAGGCGGGAGCCTAAAGAAGGGGAGCTATTTTTGCAATCTGTCTCAGAGGGACGGATGAGATATATACCACCATTTTATAAATATGTATAACAGAAGAGCAGGCAAGGACCCCTGGGGTGTCGAGGACAGAGCAATGTGCTCTGGGAGATGCAAGAAGGGCTTTCTATGAAGAACGATGTCTCAGCTGAGTGTGCAGGGTGCGTAGGAGCTCATCAGACAGATCGGGGGAGACAGGTATTGTAAGCCATGGTAAGGCCGCAGGCCTGAATATGAAGGCATGAAATAATGCCAGCTAGTATGCCAGGAACACATGGAGGGAGGTGATGGGTGCGGTGGAAGGTCTTAGATGAGACTGAGAAGTTAGGTGATTTCTGATGTGGGAAGATGAAAGATGTGGTGTGCCAGTCCCTCAGACCCTGACTTCATGTTTATGTAATGAATACATGAGACTACACTGATAAAACCCACTTTACCCATGTGTATCCATGAGTGTCCATCTGCAAGACAGTAGAGGCATCAGTCCGTGCATCTTCCTCGTGTAACGAGGTTCTCCTAAGTGATCTAGTAGAAATGCAGGTGAGGCAGATACATGTAGGTACCAGAGGCTGGGAAGGGTGTTGGATGGTGGGGGGATGAAGAGCGGTAGGTTAATGAGCACAAACATACAGTTAGGTAGAGGGAATAATTTCTAATGTTCCACAGCAGAGTAGAGTGACTATAGTAAACAACCATGCATGAATATTTCAAAATAGCTAGAAGAGAGGACCTGAAATGTTCCCAACACATAGAAATGATAACTACCTGAGGTGATGGATACCTTAATTACCCTGAATTGATCATCACACTTTGCATTCATGTAACCAAATATCACATGTATCCCATAAACACATACAAATGTTACACAGCAATTAGAAGAAGTCCCAGCTCAGTCTTCCTCTACACGACTCTGAAAGCATCCGCTGGCTAATAAGAAGCCATTCTGTGAGTGCGATGAAACGATTTCGATGCAAAGGGATTGTCTCTTTAAGAAAGCGGTTGGGGCAGTGCTTTTGGGTTTGGAAGTCTGGAGACAGTGGCATTAGATTGATTAGGTGCATACATGTTGGCTGAGAAAGCTGTAGAAAGGCGCATGGACGTGTTTGACAAGATGAAAGACTATTCAACATGTTAGACAGCTGCTTGAGTGAAGAGATCTATAACAGCGCAGTAAAATATACTCGCCAGTAAATGATACCTTCATGGCAAAAGCTACTACAAGCTGGGTCACACAACTTTTGTCTGGCATGACAGGCTCAACCAAACAAAGTTTGAAAGCAGAGTTTAATGCACACACCTTGTAACAGATGGGCAGTGACCTGAGGCGGTGACCCATGTTTGGTGGTCACTATCGTAAGAGTCTCTGTGAGGCTCTAGAGGGAGTGGGGCCGTCAGCACAGATGTGTGTGGGTCTAAGAAACAGGAAAGCTTTGGAGTCAGACGGCTACAGGTAGGAACCCTGGCCCCAGGTTACCCTCTCACTAGCCTTGGACAAAGTGCTTAACCTTCCTGACTCCCAGTGTTTACTCATCTGTAAAATGGGATAAGAGCAAGTACTTCAAGAGGCATGAATCGCACGGTGTCCAACACATGGAAGACGTCAGGACCTGCGTACATGGGTGTATTCATTTTCAATGGCTGCTAGAGGTCAGAAGTCCAACGTGGGTCTCATTGAGCAAAAATTAAGATGGCAGCTGGGCTGGATTTCTTTACAGAGGCTCTAGGGGAGAAACCATTTTATTGCCTTTTCCAGCTTCAAGAGACTGTCCACACTCCTTGGTTAGTGGCCTCTTCCTCCAGCTTCAAAACCAGAAGCACAGCATGTCTCTGACCATTCTTCCATGGTCAGGTCTCCCTCAGACCTCAGCCAGAAGAGCTCTCCATTTTTAAGCACTCACGGGATCAGACTGGTCCCACCCAGATAATCTACGATAGTCGCATCTCAAGATCCTTAGCTTAATCACACCTGCAAAGTCCATTTGCCATGTAAGTACCACGTTCAGTTTCTGGGCAATGGGACTTAGACATCTTGGGCGGGGGGCACTTATTCTGCCTGCCACAGTGGGGACGCTCTCTTCTACAGCACCACAGCTCAAGAGGATTTTGTCATCATTCTATGATGTCTGCATCAAATTGACTAGAAAATACGCCTGGATGCAGGATGCCTTGGCATCAAACAAGGGATGTCTCCATGACTGAGAATCCACATGCTGGTGGTATTGGAAATGTCACCTCCTTAGAGGATCCTTTCCTGACTGGATAAGTTAGCATCACCCTAGTGGGTGCCGCCTACTATCTGCTTGAGTTTTTCTTCTCCTCTTCCAGACGCTCAACCCCATCCACATTTCTGACACTAACACAGTGCCTGGCACAGAGTAAGCTATTGTTAAACAGTTGTTGGTTGCATGAGTACATCATTGATAAATGATCTGCTGTGGTCCAGGCGATACACTGGTCACTTAGCAAACATGATGTCTAATACCTTGAACTTTAAGATTCATATTATTATTCCCAATTTACAGAAGAAGAAACTGAGGCTCAGCTCAGGAAGTCTAAGACTGTTTCCCAGATCACAGAGCTGGTGAATGATAAAGATACGTTTCAGCACAGGTGTGTCGGGCCCTGAACCCTATTATCTTTCCCTCTGTAGATTCCCAAAATAGATTGTGGGTCATAAATACATCAGTTCAGAGAAAAAAAGAATCTTGCCCATGATCCGATAAAACTGCCATGACACACTACCCAGTTAATAGTAATAACAACAACAGCAGCAGCACAAAAAACAGTAGTAACGGCTAAGGATATACAGTGCTTACCTGGAGTCGCACTTCTGTGAGTTCGTCTTTACCCTGCATTGACTCATTTAACCCTGGCAGCATTATGCAGTTTCCCTGGATGAGGAAACAGAGGCACACAGAGGTTAACTAACTTGTCCACAGCCACACAGCTAGTGGGGTTTGAAGCCGAGGAGTTCATGGGCTTTGCTGCTGCACACGGTGCCTCTCTTAAACCAGCACAGCAGGTCCTGGTTGCCTTCTTTTTTCAGTCTCAATTCACGTAGCTCAGTCTAACCCATTCCATGATTTACCCCATACTCAAAAAACATTTGAGAAACTAACAGCGAGACAAAGATGACAGAAGGAATGTCATCAATACAGACATTCCGATGTGACTGGGATCTAACTATCCTTTGTTTCACGCCTTTATTTTGCAGACATGGACTCTGCAAAATAAAGACTCTGCAAAAAAAAAAAAAAAAAAAAGGCGAGGCCCAGAGAAGGGATTCACATTGCCAAGGTTAGCACAGGAGCTGGCCCCAGCCTGGGAACAAAGCCCCTCCTTTGCCCTCCTGGAGCACCCTCTTGGGGAGCACGTGGCCCTGGAGTTATAACAGTGATCACTTGCTTCCCTCCCTCTGGGGTGTTGCGAGTCTTCCTGGAGCCAGGTTGGTATCAGCAGGCAGCACCTAGAGCAGGGCGGACTCGTCGCCAACACCCAAGTCAGCCAGTGATAGAAGAATGGTGAGCCTGTTGGTCCTGCCTCCAGAATATATTCCCGGTCCAGCCGCTGCTCTCCATCTCTGGTGCTACCCTGTCCAAACCCCATCATCTCTCTCCTGGACTCCAGCTCCAGACCCCTCATTGGCGTACAGTTTCCCTTCCGACCTCTTCAGAATCCGCCCTCCACACAGTAGCTAAAGAGCTCCTTGAAAATGAAAAAATCGTTCCAGCTACACCATTGCCCTGCTTAAGCCATCTCATGGTTTCCCAGTGTGGATGGACTAACGCCCAAAGTCCTTACTGTGGTCTATACAGCCTGAAGCACCCTGGCCCTCCCCTATGTCCCTGAATTATTTCACATTGCTCCTTTCCTCACTTACTCTGTCCACACTGGATTTCTTTGTTCCTCAAGCACAACCCATTTTCTTCTACCTCGGGGCCTTTGCATTTGCTGTTCCCTCTGCTTGGAATGCTTGTCCTCCTGAGTCCCCCATGTTGAGGTTTCAGCTCAATCGTCTCCTCTTCCCAGACAGAAGCCTTCCCTGAGCATCCTAGGTAGCCAGCATCCCCCTGTCCAAGTTATATTTTTTCATACTATTTGTCACTTTTTGAAAAGATTTCCTGCGGCCTTTGCTTACTTGCTGCTTCTCCGTCTCCCAGGCTGGCATGCAGGTTCCTGGCTGCACCTCCAGCACTGCATGGTGTAGCCCACTGACCAGCAGTATCGGCCTCACTTGGGAACCAGTTAGGAATGTTGCCTATCTTAGCCTCCACCTCACCAAGACAGAGTCTGCATTTTAATACTATCCCTGGATGCTCATATGCACCTTATAGTTTGCAAAGCATTGTCCTAACCCGGTGCCTTAAAGACAAAGGTATTCAATAAACATATATTGAATAAATGAATGAATGAATGATATCACTTTGCATCTCGGACAGAGATACAAGTTCTAGGTGTCCCATACAGTAAACTTCATGGCAGAACTTCTGGGCCTGTGGCACCTTAATTCACATAGTGAATAAAAGGCATTTCCCAAATCATGTAAACACATCTGTTGTTGATCATCAAGTATGTTGAAAAATCCAGCCTAGTCACCTCTGAAGTGTCTGGAAGTCTGTGGTTTCATAACAGACACTGCAGTGTTCTATTACAGTGGACAGGTTTACCATTGCTCCAGAAGACTTACTCCTTCTCTTGATGCAATTTTTAAAATTATGTACATTGGTAAATTGGTAAAATTATATAAGTTGGTAATTATCTGAAGCTGAACACTGCTCAATTGTGGCCAAACAAATAGGGTAACTAGTGGTTTGGATTTTTTTTCTAACAAACATATCAGGGCAAAATGGTCAAAATGAGTCAAGTCCTTCAAATTATTCACCTTGAATTAATATTAAGCAGAAAAAGTGCTTAAACTTGGGTCTTTGCTATGATTATTACTATGGAAAAGTGCTGCGTGAGTATAGGAAGGCACGGGGAAGGAATGCAGACCGAAGAAGACGGACAATTTGTTGCATAGAAGGGAACATAGCTCAATTTTTAATTCTTAAGTCTTTTGCTTGCCACTGTTATTATAAATGCTTCCAGATAAATAAATATAATAAGAAGTATATTATTAGAAATAACAGCAGAGATACAACTGATGCATTAAATGGTTCTACAAATGTTTGTCTGTTGGCGTGAGATAAGACGAAGCTTTTGGGGTTGCTTGACTGGGTTCACAGCCCAGCCTGCCCTTTCTGTGGGGTGACAGGAGCTAGGTTTCATTAACCCTCAAAGCCTTGTAGAATAAGGATAAAACACCCTCACTTGCAGAGTTGTTTTCATATAAACTTCCAAGCACATAGTTGGGATTAAAAGTGTTGGTGCTGTTTTCTCTTTTGCATGCAAAAGAGCTCATGAGGCTGCGGCAAAACATCTGAAGGACTAGCAGCAAACAACACTGGCTCTGCTGGTATCTGCGAGTGTGCTGGCAGAATGCAGCAAGTGGCTATCAATCCAACCATTGAAGTTGGAAGCCATTTCAAAGTTGTATTAAAGACCAATAAATACCTAAAATAGTTTGGCATTCGGACTCACTAGAGTGGTTAGAAGAACATATGCGCCTTATAACAGTGTCTTACGTCTCAGACTTATTAATGCATTTTATTCTATAATTTTATTTTATGTTACGTTATCATTTTTGACTTGATTTTGTTTTGCTGGATCTTACCTTATTTTACTTTTTTTTCTTTCACAAACACATCTGCTTACTCTGAGTTAAACACTATTCTTAGTGCTTTACAAATACTATCATCTATCATCTATCCTCTAGCGATCCCATAAAGTGGCACAGTTATTAGCTCCATTTTACAGATAAAGAAACTGAGGCACACAGAAGTAAAGTTGTCTGAGGAGTCCCACTTGCTGTTGGCCCAAGATGATTTTAGTCAGATAATCACGCAGCCTGATTCCCTAGTTAGCTCAGAGCAATTTAGGACAGACTTTAAAATTTAATCCACCCTACGAGAGGATGGCTTGTGCCCACAGGCTGTTCCTACAAACAGCATCAGGCATTGCAGCAAATTTAAACTGGATTGAGACTGTTTTCTGACTTACAGGAGGGAGTGAAAAAAACTCCAAGAAGGAAAACTAGCTGAAGGGGTTTGAAGACAAGAAGACTCTGGAGCTCTGATATGCCGCTTAAACAATTTGCATCCCTGGGCAGGCAGCTGCGATATATGGAAGAGGCACCAAGCTTAGAGCCCAGAGAACCAGCTGTGGACTCTGGCTGATCTGTTGTGCACCTGTGTGACTTTGCCCAAGTCACTTACAGTCTCTGACCTTCAATTTCCTCATCATTAAACTCAGAGGTATGACCTTTATCTCCTGGAAGTCTAAAGGAAATCAAACTTACATCCGCTCCTGACACACAGTAGGTACACACCAAAAGTGCCAGTTAAATTCACATTTAAAGGTGAGGTGATCAATGCATGCATAGTGGATATATGAAAAGGCAATTTGTTTTCCTGGGAATTGGACTCTGCCGACAATGTGAAAAACACACCACCAATCTGAGAAATGCACGGTATTCATGCTCGCGTGCTGTTTGGTCCTGAATTTTTTATCTCCCAAGAATAATGACCTCAGCCCTGGGCATTTCCAGGGGATTAATGACCAGCGGAATTTAATGACCCCGGCTCCAGCCTAGAGCCATCTTCCATTCCCTGGGCACTCATTAATCCCAGGTAGGCCAGCAGCCTTTCTTCTCACGGCAACAATCATGCCCGAGTTCAGCCCTGCTGCAAGTACAGGTACCACTGGGACTCCACGCCTCTGCTCCGGTCCCCAGCCTGCTCCCAGCTCTAGCCACTGGCTCGTTTATTTACAGGGGCAGCCAGACGGTAATTAAAATATGCTAAGGAATTCCCCTGTCCTTCGACAGCTGGATCCAATGATGAGCTGCCTCAAAGACATGTGCCCCCCGCTCCCCGTCACAGCCCCTACCCTTGAACACACACATATTAACTTTTAGGGTGGCAGCTCAGCATTGCTTCACATTTTATGTAGAAGGATTTCATGAGATTTTAATGAGTTTCTACCACGGCAAAAGAAATCTTGCAAAGGATCCACGCAAAGTGCTTTGTCTTGTGCAGCAATCCTAGGATGATGACATGCTTCAGTATTTGGTCTTGTGAGGATGTATAGATATGCTGATGTGTGCACTCTGGCCCCCAAGCATCTCTGCTTGCAAGAGTGCAAGGTGAAGTGGTGCTACGGACACACCATGGTCTATGGGACGAAACCCCAGGCTGGATTTCCCCAGAACATCTTCCACTGGCTGGACCACAGACTGGCCTTGTCACCAGCACCTAGGCACCTCTCACTTTGATATTCAGTCTCCTCCTCTGTCCAGTGGATGAAGGATAGTAACTGCAATGTCTCCAAGGTACTCCACCTGGAAAAGCTTCATTCCTATTAATGAGCTGACAGGTGGTTTAAATGTCACCATCCTTCTTCCCAGGCATCAAATCAGACAAAAAGGAAGTGATGTTTATGAAATGACCAGCATGTGCGAGGAACTTTCATTCATTCCCCCAACAGTCTCTGATATTACCCTGATTTTCCCTATTTCTCTGACAAGGAGACCAAAGTCCATAAAAGATAAACAACTGAACGAATCGGCAAGTGGCAGAGTAGAAAGGGGAACCCCAGGGAGCGTGCTCCCCCTCCTCTGCGCTGCCTGGAAGGACAGACCTGGAAGGACCTGCAGGCTGGAGTGGGAAGCAGGGTGGTCAGAGGTAGGGCCCTGAGCAGGGCCGCCCACCCACCCTGTGCACTGCAACGTGGGGAGTCAAGGGCAGCTGAGCAAGGGAAGCCAAAATGAGAACATCGAGACACCTCACCCCAGGACAGGCGGGATGGCCAGGAGAGAGGACTCTTAGCACAGGAATCCCACTGAGTATCCAGAGCTAAAGAAATGCCCTTTCACGAAATGCCTCTGTGTTGGTATGTGTGGACACGTATGTGTATACGCATAGCTTATGCATGGTGCACA
Source organism: Indri indri (assembly GCA_004363605.1). NCBI lineage: Eukaryota > Metazoa > Chordata > Mammalia > Primates > Indriidae > Indri > Indri indri. The sequence continues at coordinate 14,631 of RJWJ010008541.1, forward strand.
CAATAGACATTTGCATGTACAAATCCAGCTGCTAGACATGCACATATCTATCTATCCATCTGTCTATAGGTAGGTAGGTAGATATCTGTACTGTATTAACTCACACATTTAAAACCTCTCTAATTCAAAATCTGTGTATCAAGAATGACCAGCTTCCCTTTTGAACTATTTTTGCTCCGAATTTTTTTTCATTTCACATTGAAAACAGCTTTTTCATTTTATGAATGATATGTGTTTTTTGTAAAAAAAAAAAAAAAAAATGTTCATATATTTCACAAAGGGTTAAGGAGGAAAGTAAAAATCACCCAAAATGCCACCAGCAAAGACACAATCCTCCAGGGGAGAGAAAGAAAGGTGGCTTCCAGGTATATCCTTCTTATTGAAACCCTGTACTTACTAAAACTGGGAAAAATCGGGGATCTCCAGTGCCTGCCCAGAGCAGAGTGTGACCGAGTACTGTAACGGTTGCTGGATGAAGGAAAAGATTGTGGGACCCAGGAAGGAAGCCAAGGAACATGCATTGCATTTTTATTGGTGACACAACAGAGGTGTGAATTTTCAAGCCAGAAATTATAACACTTTTGGTTGGGTGGTATTAACAACACAGGAGGTGGCTTCTGGGTGACCTTGTAATCTTAGTCTAATAGTGAAAAGAAAAGATATGATATTCATTGTTTCAATAACAATGTGCACATTAATTTATAGCTGTTAGCATGTTTCGTACTCATGACCTCATTTAATTGTCATGAGAACCTCGGGAGATAGGTATTACTGATCCCATTTTTCAAAAGGGTTGCTTTGGTCTGAATGTTTGTGTCCCTTGAAAATTTATATGCTGAAACTCAGTCCCCAGTGTGATAGGATTAGGGTTGGGGCCTTTAGGAGGTTGTGAAATCAGGAGGCCCAGCCTCATGGATGGGATTCCTGCCCTTATTAAAGCGGTTTGATGGAGCGTTCTCGCCTCTTCTGCCATGTGAAGACACATGGAAGCCACCATCTATGGGTAACAGGTCGTCACCGGACACTGAACCTGCCAGCACCTTGATCTTAGACTTCCCAGACGCCAGAACTGAGAGCAATAAATACCTGTCATTTATAAATGACCCAGTCTAAGGCATGTTGTTACAGCAGCCTGAATGGATGAAGATACAGGTAGATGAAAGTTTAGAAAGGACAGGTTACCTCCTAAGTGTCAAATACCTAGAAAGTTCTAAATTCTTGGATTCAAGTCTAGATGGCATGAAGCCAAATTCCAGTCTCTGTCCTCCATGTGCGTATCACATCGTCAACATGCGATAGACACAGTTTTGTCTCTTGCCTCTCCATTTACTCTTCTCTTGCTATCTCCAAACTCCTAAAATCTGGAGCCAATATTGCAGCACGTTTCTCTGACTATATTAAAACAACCCCTTTTAACTATTGACTTTAGAAGAAGTGGGTAAAAACTGCCAGGAAAGAATATTTTCTCACTGTTGGGGAATAAAGCGCAGAGAGACAGAGGATCTCCCCCAAGGTTGTTCAGGATACAAGCCTTTGTTATTTTGAGTTCTTTCCAGCACCTGTCTCTACTGCTCCCATCCATACTTGCTACGACCTTCCAGTTTTGCCCTTCCCAAAGGCCTCCACTGCCACAAATTATACGTATTGTCTAGCTAAGTCCTTGGATATGTTTAAGTCATTGTGTGAAACGCTCGCCGTCTTCTGTCATCTCTGCAAAAATTTTCGGTCAATTAAGCAACAATAACGTGGATTATTCTATGACTATCTCGGGATTGTTGCCTGGAATACTGTATATAAATTCCATTGTATTGTAGTCAATTAAAGCCCATTGTCTATAAAAGTCACCTGTCTGACTTGGGGAAAAGTGGGTATGAATGCAAAATACCCAACAACGTGTTGAAACTGAAATCCAACCAAATAATTCATGCCACTCAGCTTGGAAGGAGAAAGAGCGGGCTATATTTTTGGTGCCTTGAAGCTGTTTGGGGATTTTATGAGACCGTTCTGACTGCTCAGGGTGGCTGAGGGGGGACGATGGCATCTGAAGTTTAACTGCCTCTGAAAACTAAGACAAGGAAGACAAAGAACACTTTTTTGTCATTCTTGGCGCAAATGAAAGAAACTTGTCATTCTAACTTCACAAGGCAGTGCTCAGAGATGAAATGTTCAACTCCACTGGGACAGCCATTTTTTTTTTTTTTTTTTTTTGCTGTTATTACAGAAGAAAATTATAACCATAAAAATGTCCAATTTAGAAAAAAAGGTGCCACTTTAGTGTCATTTGCATAAAAGCTGTTACACACAAATTGTTATAAAGACAAATGTGTAGTACTCTTGTTGAAAATTGCTTATATCTTTGGTGCTTCGCTACAACGACATAAAGGCCTCTTCAAACTGAAATTCATTCTCAGGTAAATAAAGCTGAAAGCGAAATTTCACCTATTGGAAAGTACGTGAGTGGTTTCTCATGTTGTCTTAAACAGGTTTTGAGAGGCGAGGCCCTCTCCTCTTCCCCTCGCAACCCCCCCGCCGCCTGGAGTTGCCTGGTGGCCCCGTTCTAGGGAGCCCCCCTCAGCGCAGCTGCGGGCTGGGAAGAAGCCAGTGATGGTCTGACTCCACGCAGGTGCAGGGAGGGAAGGAGACTTCGGGGGAGGTAGGAGGCCCGTGTTGGGAAGGGGCTAAGGACTCTCTTCTTCTCTGATGATTAACGTTTTCAGGATAGACTGCAAACGCCTCATTGCGACCCACCCTGCACATCAAACCTGCCTGCTGGCAGCTTCCTCACAGAATCTTGCCCTGCTCATCACGCACTAACCATCACCAGGGCAGCTTGCATGATTCCTTGAACCTGTGCTCTGCCTCTTTAGCTTGGGCTGCCCCTTCGGCCTGCAGCAATCTGCTGACTTATGCTGAAGAATTTCAACGGATTCCTTAGGACTCAGCTCCAGGGAAGGATTAGTGGGGCTTTTTTCCCCTTACTGCCCTTTGTCAGTTGCTTGCACCCTCGTCTGCCCTCCCTGCACAGATATTAATATTAACTAATTAATATTAAGGGATCAGTCAATATTAATTGACATTCATTATCATATCACAACCCGCTGTGACTCACTCCCTGCCATTTCTTCCACTACCCGTTGCTCTTTGAGGGCAGGACCTGTGTCTAGGAAGTGCATTTCCACATCCCAATTCCAGGGCCACAGCTACCCTAGAGGAGCCACTAGAAAGAGCTGCACTGAGTGAATGGATAACAGTGGCAGACTTATAATGTGTTGCATTTGTAGAGTGCTTCCTATTATGAAGCACTTCCATTAAAATACTCCAGCTGGTCTCATTTATTGTAATCGGATTTTAGAACATTGTAAAAATGCTTGTTTGTTGTTGTTTTGCAGATTTTATATTTCTTTTCATTAATAAATGAGAAGGAGTGAAAAAAGGGTATTCATAAAGACTTCCCTCACTCTATCTCACACTAGTCCCTGTTACTTTGTTCCTTTGAGTTCCTATAAGCAAAGAAACTGTCCTTCGATGAGCATCTACTGTATGCCAGGGACTCCGACACATGGCTTTATAGCAAATATCAGCCTGATAGGTACATAATCTTAATAACACAGGTTAATCACAAATGAGGTAACACAGAAGGGGCAATTGGCTGATGACACAGACCTCAGAAGCAGGAGATCTCGGCTTCTCCCTTCTCAAGCATTCATGGTAACACGACTTCCATTCACAGCAATTTGCTGCTGGTAAGATGGGCTTTTTGCAGTCCTCATTTATGGACCCTTTTTCCCCATCCCGTAAAATCAGTCTCATTTTAGAAATGATGTGAAGAACATGGTATGAAAGGAGCAATGCTAGACTTTGAGTCAGAAAATCTGGTATTGAATCTCAAATATGAAATTTACCAGCCCCCAGGAAGTCAATTTATTCTCATTCTGACTCAACTTCCTCCTTTGTGAAATAGCAACTGGGGAGTGACATTCAGTGTCTGGTAGAGAAGAGAAGCATCTGGTCTGTCCCATGGATATTTGGAAAGGATTTCTATAAAGTGGCAGCTACAGTGAGTCTGAAGAAATAAGGAAGAATTAAACAGGTGAACAAGCAGGTAATAAGAAATCAGGCAAAAGGACACAAGTGATCGAAGGTAGCTGGAACTCGGCCATGCCGCTGGACGCTAACCGATGACATTGGAGAGGTGGACGGGGGCCAGGTTATCAATACTTTGGGAAGCATCTGTATGTCAGGCTGGTATGGAATGTAAAGTTTCCCACAGTGAATCAGTTAAAGTAATGATTAATAGTAATAATTATTTCAACTTGCTTCCCAAGCGATTCCCCTTGGTTTCAGCTGAGAGAGGAAAAATGAAGGCAGACTTGGGAATTTGAGGGTCCCGGGAGGTTGCTAAGCTTCCGTTAGGAATAGGGGGTGGTTCCAGAAAAACAGTGGCCCAGACTCTGCACAGGAGTTGGGGGGGCAGATGAGACAGTGAAGAGAACCTTCCAGATGCCCAAACAGAAATGTACAGAAACGACGTGAGCACTCTGAACCACAGCAAGTATTTCCAGAATCAAAATGTTTGTCTCTGAATGTGTATCATTTAGACAGGTTTAAGTGATTTTTTTTTTCCTGTAAAAGAAGAATAGTTCTTTTAATATATATTTCTCTAACCGGTGCTAGAAGTCAAAATATTTGATTAAGAAATTCCTGGGGGTGAAGGGAGCCTGACACTTAGATTTTCTAAATGAGAAGTTGTATGGGAAAAAAAATTACTTTTTAGGTTATGAAGATATTTCATACACGTTTTCAAAATGGAAGTTAAAAAATAAATATTTGGCGTTTTTAGGGTAGGTGAACTATTATGATTTCAAAATGATTGTTAACAAAAAGGACTTTTGCATTAATGTAGTAAGAACACCTACAACTCAGATTTTATACTTTCAAAATGAGAAATAAAAGCTAGAATATTTAGCTTGGATATGCATGCAAATTTTCAGGCAAATTTTTCAACTTCTACTTTTTTCTGACAAAGTACCACCCGGGAAAAACATCACTGAAGCCAGTTGGACAAGGGAGATGGTAGGGAAGTTTTAGATCTCTTTAAGGAAGGAGCCCTGCAGTCCTGGGGCTTGGATGTCCCTCTCTATTAGAGAAGAATTTAAAGATGCACCGAGAGGACAATGTGATTATTTTAAAGGTCACGGGTCTCTATGAGATAACGCTAAAGTGGTGGCGATCTAACCATGGCTGAATTGGATTACGAGACAATTTTGTTCAGGCCAATTCATCAAGGCTTGTCTAGATTAGACATTCACGAAACCACTGCTGGTAACTTTGAAAAGGAAACTGTTAAAATGAAGACAATTACGTAGCTCTTTCAGAATGTTTTATGCAATCTAAAGACACCATCTATCTTTTGAGATCTGCATATCTACAGCTATATACAGTCTGAGAATGGATGTATAACAAGAAGTGTTGGATGGCAGGAATATCGAGGTTCCCATTGAAAGATCACACGCAGGTCTGGGGGCCCTAACGGGGACATAATAAAGACCACCCCTTCCCCCAATGTGATTCTGAAAGAAACTCATTGAGAAGCCAACCCGAGTTAGCGATGGAAGCCACAATGACACCTTGGTTACACACCAAGGCGCTCGTGGAGAGAGAGGCTTCTCTGTGGGTGCATGGCCTTCCCAACGCTTGTCTCCCAGAGTGGAATTACTGACACCCTTTTGTGGGGAACCTAAACTGCAAGGAGGAAGCAGAACTCCCGGTCTTTAGGCAGGCGGCTTCCTGTGGGGGAAAGAGAGAGATCTGAGTCAAGCATCCCGGGGCATTCCTTCCAAAATTCCCAAGTAGTTTACTCCTCCTTCGCCAGAAAAGAGAAGGTGAAGGGACAAAGAGGCTAGTACAGTACTACACTAGTGGAGTTCCCTCCACTTGGGAAGAAATTCCAGAAGAGGAAATAGAACCCCGCCCCCCGAACCCCCAGTAGCAGGTTTAAATTGCGGCAGTGGCTTCCTCCACATCCCAGAGACGGGACAAGCCTCCGCACCCGACTTCAAGCCGGTCCAGCTCCGAGGAGGCAGGTGACCAAGGGGATGCGGGGCTTGGAGACCAGGTCCCGGGGAAAGCGAATAGAAGAACCCACCCGATTACTCTGAAAAAAAAAAAAAAAAGATTCAAAAACAGCCAACGTGTTTCAAATCTTTTTTCTTTTTTTCTTTTGTGGGGGTGAGAGAGCTGACATGTTCTCCGGAATTCCAGATGGAAAACCAGGAGCAGCGGTGGAAGTTCCAGGGAGACAGACTCAGCTCAATGTCAGGACAAACTTTCCAGCAGTCGGGGGCACCCGAGCGCGCTGCCGCGTGCGGGAGCGAGGACCTCGCTTCTGGGAGTGTGCTGGCAGGAGCCGGAGGGCCGTCGTTCTGGGATGCTGCGAAGGGCTTTCCTGCTTTGGGTGGGAGGGAGAGCCAGATGGTTCCGAGATTCCTCTGGGAGGCTGATTTCTATGTTTATGCCCTTTCCTAAGACAGACTTGGAGTATTTTGGTGCCTCCTGTGCTTTGGGTATGAAATTCAAAGATGATGCCTGCCCAACTCTTAGTAAGCGCATAAGGTCCAGAAACTGCAGAGTCACTGTCTACGGAGAAAATACCCACAGTGTTCAGTGAAATCCGATCACCCTTCAAACCTCATTGCCTGACACTTCTGACACACTGGCTGGAATGATGGATAATGTCTAAGAGTGCATCCCATTTACTGTTCTAAGTGGCTTTGCACTTCCCAACTGTTTCAATCTTCCCAACAGCACCATGAGGCATCGCTACCCACTATTTTTCCAGGACAGTGATCCAGCACGAGGGGTTAGAAGCATGTGCAAGTCCACACAGCTAGTGAGTAGTGGACACAGGATCCAGAACCAGGCAGCCCCACTGCTGTGCCAAGCTGCATTAGCCTCAAGCCGTGTACTTTTGTAGACTTGGGCTCAAGAAACTGATGCTGTTCCCCATGCAAGGAGGCACATTCTCCTCTCTTTCCTTGAAAACTACTTCTGCTTCAAGATCTGACTCGAGGTCTTTCTTCTCCATCCTTGTCCTACTGTGCTGCAACAAAATTATTTGCATTGTTTTATCTCTCTGTCTCCCTGTTTTCCTCACCTGCATGGGGGTTTTTCAAGAGCAGCAGCTGTGTGCTTTTCTTCCTGCCACTGCACCGAGCAGAAAACTGACAACTAGCAAATGTTTGTTGACTGAATAAGCAAACTGGCCTTTTTGGTCTACACAGATAATTCCTTCTGCTATATGCTTTGAATGAACACAGGTATTTTTAAATGAAGATGTATGGAGGATGCAGTTTGGGTGTTTGAAAGCCTGTGAGTTCAAGTTGACGGTGTACAGGTGCACCTTACTGGAACAAGGTTTTGTCTCATGGATGTCACTCCAAGTCTTTTGGGATGCAGATGCCCAGACAGGATTAGACATGCAACAGGTTTATTACAGGAAACGTCTGATGTGGGGCTGGTGAGGGAGGGACCCAGAAGAGCCTGGGAGAGCCACCAGGCTGTGATGTAGGTCTGACCAGTGTGAAGGAGAAAGGGAAGGAAAGAAGGTTAGGCGGCAGTGTCTTAGTCTGCAGTGCTGTTTAAGGAAATTCAGCAGGACCTTGAACAGTCTTCAGGCAAAATTGCTGGGCAGAACACTCCTGGGTTTTCCAGGAAGGGTCCCTCACTGTTCAGTCCTTGGCTGGGAGCAGCCCCTGGGATGCGTGGCCTGAGCATTAAATTGGTGATTGACAGATTGATCAAATTGGTGGGGCCCTTGGCTGGAGCTTGCGCTGGAGCTCTGAGAGGTGGGGTTTCATGGCCACCCCACCTTAAGTCTCAAAGGAATCAACAGCCTGCAGAACAGTGAGGAAGCGCCACCGCGACTGCAGGGCTGGGTGGCGTCCCTGTGAGTTCACCAAGATGTTTTCAGGGAGGAAGCAGATGCTAGCATCTCCTCCAGAGCTCAGTGGCCTTTTATCCCTTGAAGGATGCTGACTTGCTCTACGACCTGGACCCTCCCACGTTACAACCTTCACCCTCAGTTTCTTCAGCCTAGATGTAATGTGGAGTGCTGTAAGGACAGCCACTGGATTGCTGCCGAGGACAGGCTGAGAACCCGCTGAGATGCATATGTGCAGGTCTGGAGGAAGAGATAACGTATGCTGACATTGAATGGGGATGGGGACTTTCAAAACGCCACTGATACTCCTGACACTCATCATTGCCAGTTTGCACGCAGCACTGTCCTGACCACTTGACAAGTACTAAATCACTTAATCTGGGCTGTTCTTCTCCCCCCATTTTACATATGAGGAAACTGAGGCACAGGAGATGGAGTAACTTGCCCAAGGCCACATGTATAATGAGGTGTAGAGCTGGGATGCTAAATCAGACACTCTGGCTCCAGACCACACCTTCTGGTACTATGCACTGCCAAAGAGGAGGAGAGAGCAGACCCAGAATGTTCCCTGGAGGTGGCCTGGGAAGATGGTGTCTTCCAGACACGGAGAGAATTTTCCACTGAGCACAGTCAGTGAGGGAATCTCCTGCCGGAGCAGGCAGCACAGGAGGCCCCACAGCCCTGGCCCTGGCCCGGCAGAACCTCAGCCTTCATCTGCATAGATCGTGTCATTCGCAGGTCCTCACCTGGCAACCACATGCAGCATCTAGTGAGACTTTGACACCGTCAGCAAACTTAAGGTTTCTGTATGTGTGTGTGCACTTAAACCTAGGAAAGCTTCTGTTTCAAGCTCAGATTAAGATCACTTGCAAGACACAGCTCTGGAGTAGCTGCTGGAGTTTCCCCTCAAAGTCCCAAGTTGGAGAGTGCCAAGCAAGATGCCCCATCTGGTGACACGGGTCCTGCAGAGCCCACGCCCTATCAAACGTCATGGTGTAAGATCAAGGGTTTGGGGCTAGATCCCAAAACTACATCCCCAGGAGGTTCCAGGCAGTGTGGAGCCTCCTAGGAAGGGAGGGCAAGAGCGGTTCCACCTTCGTCATTCAGCACATGCTCACTGAGCACTTGCTGTGAGCCGGACACTGAGCCAGGTGTGGGGGAGGCAGCCGGGGACTTGCAGTGGGAGAGACAGAAGATAAGCAGAAAAACACAGAACAACATCTAAGAAGAAAACAAAAGCTGGTGAGAGAAGACAGCAGGAGGGACAGAGAGCCACCCTCCCAGTGGGATGGCCTGAGTGAAATTCAGGCAGAGACCTGAGTGAGTGGGGAGCAAGACAGGCCTTTCCTGGGGGGTGTGCACTGCGGGCTGAGGGAGGGGCGGGGAGGAGGAGCGGCAGAGAGCCGGGGAGGCAAGTGCAATGGAGCAGAACCAATCAGCATGGAAATGGCTCAGCCAGAGCGTGGAAGGTTTGCAACCACGGTAAGGACGTGGGTCTTTTATCCGAGGGAGATGCTCAACCAGAGCTTTTTTTTAATTAATAGGTTTCATTTTTAGAGCAGTTTGAGGTTTACAGAAAAATTAAGCAGATAATACAGACAGTTCCCACATACCCTTCTCTCCCCTCCCCAAAGTTTCTATGTGTATTAACATTTTGCCTTAATGTGGCACATTTGCTACAACTGAAGAACCAATATTGACACATTACTGTTAATAGTAACTAAAGTCTGTAGTCGAATTGGGGTTCGCTCCTGGTGTTGTATATTCTGTCCATTTTGACAAGTGGATAATGTCATGTGTCTACCATTACAGCATCATACAGAAGAGTTTCACTGCCCTAAAAATCCAGGTTTCACTTATTCACCCCTCCGCCTTCCCCCTCAAAACCCCACCAACCACTGACCTTTTTACTGTCTCTACCTTTGCTTTTTCCAGAACGTTGTATAGTTGGGAGCCTTCGGTATGCAGCCTTTCAGCTTCCTCCACTTAGTGTCATGCATTTACGTCTCTTCCATGTCTCTTCCTGGCTCAAGAGCTCATTTCTTTTGCTTTCTCAATGTTTTCCACTGTCTGGACGCACCATATTGGTGGATCCATTCACCTGCTGAAGGACATCTTGGCTGCTTCCAGTTTGGGGTGATGAAGAGTAAAGCTGCTATAAGCATTCATGTACAGGTTTTCATGTGGACAGTTAAGATTTTCAGTTCATTTGGGTAAATACTTAGGAGTGGGATTCCTGGATCCTATGGTAAGACTACGTCCAGCTTTGTAAGAAACTGCCAAACTGTCTTCCAGAGGAGTCACAGATCTGACCTGACGGTTACAAGATTCACTTGCCTGCTGGTGGGGAAGAGACCAGGGAGCCAAGCCTGAGACCCCGTGCACTGGTGCAAAAGGGACTCAGCCTTGGAAGGCAGGAGGTGATTCCAACTCCTCCTGCAATTGGAGCCGGCAGGACACCTGGCGGAAGACAGATGAGTTGAGAACTGGATCTGTTTCTCACGTGGCTGATCTATGAATGACTGTGTTTGCAAATAGGTGCTCCGTTTTTAAAAGGTGCTTGAAAACCCCCAGCCTGGATGACCTTTAGGGCGGCTTCCAGCCCTGTGATTAGAAATGATTTCATCCAAACAGCAAGCCAAAGGTTCAAAAAACTCCCTTTTCTTTCTGGAGTTTAAGAAGATGGTTTCGTACCGTATCTAAACCTAACAATTTAGCAGGATTTTCCTTTGTAGTAATTATGCGATGATCAATGTCTCTGTCTCTCCTAGGGGGAAAACCTACTAAATATATGTTCTATCTGAAATTGTTGTTTTTATTGTTATAAACCAGGACAAGTGAGGTGCTGTTTCATATTTAGCAACATATAATTTACCTCTTGTACTTCTTCCTTTAAACTTGTGGTTTACCTTGTCTTAAGGTAAAGAGTGGCAAACAGTGAATTATTGTCATTATCTTATAATCAAACACAGAGCTGCCAACGATAGATGTCATTATGCTCTAATGGGGAAATAACCCGCCAATTCTACAATGGTCATTATGGCAGCAAAACTTAATAATGCTCTGATTTCCCCCCCCCCTTCTCATTTTCAACACCAATTAAAACTGTTTTCAAGTGTTTCTTCCTACATTGTCTGAATCCCAGTTAGGAAAATGATTGTTTAGCAAATGCGATCTGGCAGCAGGAACTGAGGAATTCTTCGCCTTTAAACTGTGAGCCAGTTAAAGGAAGCGGAGTGTTTCTCTGTTCCGGGGAAATGTGCGCTCACCTGGGAGAGGAGGAGCGGGAGGGAGGAAGAATCTTTGAGAGCTGGGAAGGAAAAGTCAGGTCTGTCTGACACTAATATGAGTAATGCAGCCCATCAAACCCTGCATAACCCAATGAAATAAGTATGTCTAACTTCAGTTTGCAAACGAGGAATCGGAGGTGTACAGAGCTTAAATAATGTCTCAAGGAAACATAACCAGGAGGTGCTGACACCCAGACCTAGATTCTGAGGGTGGAGCTTCAGAACGTGAGCTTTACCCAGCAGGTCTTACCTTTCCTGGCCGCCTGCCCATGCTTGTCTCACAGAATCAGGACACTCCTGGGGTTGTTTCATATCTTTTAAAGGTAACCTTTGTCAGTAAATTAATAACCAGTCCCCTTGCTGGGAGCCTACTGTGTGCCACGAGCCACTCTGGCTAAGAAGGGACTCCCTGCTCAACGTGGTTTGGGCTGTGTCACGTGCTCTTAGATCAGGGGTCAGCCCGCTGTGGCCTGCAGACCAAATTGGCCCTGACGCCAGTTTTTTGTGTTAAAAAAATGTTTTATAGAAATATAGCCACACTCTTACTCTAGAGCAGTTGCCAGATTCAGCAAATAAAGATACAGCATGCCCCGTTCAATTTGAATTTCAAATAAACAAGAAATAATTTTTTAGGATAAGTATGTCCCATGTAATATTGGGGATATGCTTATCTTAAAAATGTATCCATTTGCTTCTCTGAACTTCACACTTAACTGGGAACCCTGAATTTTGTCTGGCAGGTGCTCGTATGGGGTCTCCCTGGATTCTGGGGCTCTGTGATGGAGTCTTCCGTTCCCAGCGGTGCTCATCCCTTAGACTGGAAGGCAGACATCAGCCCTCTTGACTGGGACCTCTTCTGGACCACAGCATGCTGTGACTGTCCTTGGGGAGATGCCGCATCCTGACCCACATCCCGGCCAAGCCTGCCCAACCCCCACTAGGGGCAGGCAGGACATGTTAGAGTGGCCCCTCCAAGCTCCGTATTGGCGACTGAGCCCCTGAGTGTGGATGTGGCCTGTGTTTCCTAGGTCATCCTGAACCAGGGCTCATAGGAGCTCACCCAGGGTTCCAAAAGCCACAAGCATATTTGTCGCTGCTGGTTCCTGGGATTAGGTAGGGTAACTCGATCCCTATCAAAGTGTCCCCTCTGTTTGGGGGTACCTACTGCACTCCGTCCCATGCATCTCCCCCCTATTCCCCTCCGCAGAAGCTGTGGTGGGGCTGGACACCCTGCTGTGGGGGCTGCAGACACAGAGAGCCCAGGGAAGAGGATGTGCTGCTTTGTCTCTGTGGAAATGGCTCTCTCTGGCGTCACGTGCCTCGGTGCCCTGGGACTGGCTGGGCACTGTGCCCGCTGCCCCCAGAGGCACTGAGCCCCACCCAGCCTTGTCAGCAGACTGCTCTCTTCCCTAGGATGAGCTCTCTCCCAGACGGCTTGTCTGCCTCCCACAGTTGGTTCTTGGGGGCCCAGCTCCCCCAGCCTTTCGGAGCAGTCCAGGTCTGCCTGGATCCTACGTACCTGATCAGAGCCAGAAAGCTGAGCAGTGGCGGTTGACTTTCAAAGTCAGCACAGGTATTAATCAGTACGAGGTTCTCAGCACACAGGAACTGAACGGTCCAAGTGGGCAGCAGTATGAGAGCGGCGGCTTTTTCTTACTCACGGCTGTGTCTCCAAGGCCTGAAAGAATGCCTGGCACCTGCCGGTGTTCATCACTATCTGTCACTTGAATGCATGCATGAATGAATGAATGAATACATAAATGAACAAACAAACAAAGCTTAGAAGTCAGCTAGTTTTGGCCGGGCACAGTGGCTTACGCCTGTAATCCTAGCAGTCTGGGAGGCCAAGGTGGGAGGACTGCTTGAGCTCAGGAGTTTGAGACCAGCCTGAGCAAGAGCAAGATCCCATCTCTACTTAAAAAAAGAAAGAAAAATTAGAGCCCATCTCTACTAAAAATAGAAAAAATTAGCTGGGCATGGTGGTGCGCACCTGTAGTCCCAGCTACTCAGGAGGCTGAGGCAAGAGGATCACTTGAGCCCAGGAGTCTGAGGTTGCAGTGAGCTATGATGATGCCACTGCACTCTAGCCAGGGCAACAGAGCAGGAATCTGTCTCAAAAGAATAAATAAATAAAAATAAATAAATTTTTTTAAAAAAGAAATGGCTTAGTTTAATGATTTACTAAATGGTTTACGTACATAGTTTAATGGTTACTAAATGTCTTTGAGTCACGGATCTCTGGAAATCTCATCAAAGTTGTGGGCACTCTACTTAGAAAAACGCACATCCACCCCAATCTTGCATACAACCTAGTCATTCCACAGCTCTCTGTGAAGAGCTAGAAAGCTCCCGGATCCAGATTAAAAATCGCTTCTCTCGTTCAGCCCCTCTGCAGCATCTAGATGAAGAAACTCAGCTGTAGGAAGGTCAGGAGATTGGCCCAAGGTCACAGGGTCCCCAGGGGCTGCTCTGGGACTTGCGCCCTTCTTCCTACTTCACTTCCGGTCTGCCCCTCCTCCGTGCCCCTCAAGTCGCTCACCTTCTCCTGTGCTCTAGGAACAAACGGCCAGCCGTTCCATTTGGCTGGGTGGCTGAGCATTTCATTCAGCTTACATTAAAAGTTCTGATTTTAATTTTTCTAATATTCCCATTAATAATGTCTGTTTAAGCCATCATCTGGTTGCCCAATGTTAAAATGTCTTTGAAACAGAAAATGAATGCAAATAATTAAAAGAAAAAAAAATCTAGGGAAAGCGATCCATTTGTCAGGTTTGGCATAAAAAATGTCTTCAAATGCAGTGTTTGGGATAATAAAACATATGAAGTTTTTTTTTTTTTTAATAAATGAATTCCAATAATAACCATGTCAGTTTATGCAAGTCCCATCATTCTTTCTGGAGGCACCGTGATAAATCTTTCATGTGTACAAAAAGCTCTGCTGAGTGTCTACTCAGGGTCAGAACCTCGCCTGGGCAGGCACTGGGAAGACAGAGAGGGTGAGAGACACCTCAGCCGTCAGGAGGGTCCCAGTTTAATGAGGCGAAACCACAAGACGTCAGTGCAGTGTGGTCAGTGCTGTGACAGAGGGGCACACAGGGCCCCGTGCGTGTGGCAGGGCTGGGATCTGAGGCCCTAAAGAATAGCCCACAGCCTGGGGGCAGCTGACGGGTGGGGCAGGGGCTTTGGGCATGTCGCCAGGACTTTCTGGTGGCTGGAATTGAGACTATCCGGGGCGTTGTTGGATGTGAGGAGACTGGAGCTTAGGTAGGGCCAGTTTAGAGACTTGTGTGAACTATTTGGACCTGTGTGTTTCTAAGAGACATTGTGATGTGACTGAGCAAAGAATGTGTTTCAGAAACGGCACTTTGGAGAGATGCCCGGGGAGGGGAGGGGGGAGAGGCGGGGCTCGTTGATGGCAATCTGAAAAAAGAGACGAATGTAGAGGGTCAGGTAGGAGGGACTTCGGCAAAGGTCCGGAGGGGTGGGAGATGTCAGTCTTTCGTACAATCCTGGCACTGTGAGGGTCGAGTCCTAACAGCCCACTGTGACTCAGTTTCCTTTTGAAACAGTGGATCTCTGGTTGGTGCATCCATGCACTCTGCAAACATTTATATAGGGTCAACTATGGGCAGGATGCTTTTCCACCATCCAGCAGACAGGTGCTACTCTCTCGTGTTCCAAATGAAGGGAAGAGGAGCTCAGAAACCCAAACTCCCCTGTCCATCACCGCACAAGGGGAGGATGCAGACAGAGCTAAGCCCCCAAGTGGAGTCCTTGGTCCCAGCTCTGAGGGAAGAGATTTGTCCCAGAGGAGGAAGAAGGGTCTGAGAGATGAGATGGAGAGAGATGCCCCTCTGACCTCCCCCTGGGGCACCTTGCAGGCTTGAGACCAGAGGGGGAGGCCGGGTTTGTCTAGTGCAACCCAGAGAAGTCAGGACCTGCGGGATTCCAGCCCTGGGGTGGAGTGAGGGAAAGGGGACAAGCTCTAAGGCAGAGATGGCTTTCCAGGGCCGCTGTCTCCAGCAGGAACTGCGTCTGCGTCCTGCAGGCCTGGAGGGATGACCAGAGCCAGGCTATCTGGTTGGGAGTCTCTGCTGCTCCACTCAGGGCCATCTCGGAGGACTCAGCGACCTTCTCCATTCATTCGTCTGTCCATTGAGTTGGTCGCAGTGTTTCCCGAGTGCCTGCTATGGGACAGGCACCATGGTACAGGCTGAAGCTAAGACAGAGAACAAGAAAAAGTCTTTTCCTCCTTGCATCTCATGCTCTCCATCTCCTCACCTGTGAAATGGGCCAATAATATCACATTTCCTAAGGCTGCTCTGAGGATCAAACGTGGGATTCCAGGGACAGGGATTAGCCAAGGGCAGCCTGCCACAGGCTCGATGATGTGATAACAGCATCCTTTAAGAGCTTGCCCAGAAGGCACGTCATTGCAACTGTGCAAATGAAATGAGACTGAACTGTATAGTGAGTCCCTTGCACACACGAATGCCAAAAGTATTAGTTTTTGGTTAAAAACACAGCCATATGGACTTTTTAAAAAAAAATGTAAGCTAAGTGAGTTTGAAAAATTAACAATAGTGATGACAATAGTAACCATGGAGATATTGGCAATATGTTTCTTGAGCACATACGCTGTGCCCCACACTGGGTGGGCATTTTGCTCAGCCTTTGACCTGTAACTCTTCAGTCCCATGCTGCGAGTTCTCTGTTGAGTTGTGCAGATGGAGAAACAGAATTTTACAGAACTTAAGTAACATTCCTGAACTTGCACAACCAGTAAGTGGCAGATCTAAGGTTTGTATTCAGTGCTACCTGGTTTTATGCCGTTCAACCTTTCTATAGAGTTATAACAATTTCTATTACCGGTAGAATATCCCTTACTGAAATGCATCAGATCAGAAATGTTTCAGATTTCAGATTTTTTTGGATTTTGGAATATTTGCATTGTACTTACTGGTTGATTATCCCAAATCTAAAAATCCAAAATCGGAAACGCTCTAATGAGCTTTTCCTTTGAGCGTGATGTCGAGGTTCAAAAAGTTTCAGCTTGTGGAGCATTATGGATTTTGGATTTGGGATTTGGGATTTGGGATGCTGTAGGAAAACAGCCCGTTTCTTGGCAAGAGTGATGCCATCTTGAAGAGAAACCACCACAATGACCATGATGACCAATGTCTGACCCCCATACACCAAGGTGTTCTGCAGCAAGGTCTTTAAACGATACCTCATAACGATGCTTGTCGCACCTCCCCAGTGGACATGAGTCTTGGCAAGAAAGTCTGAAGACACGACCAGCTGAGCCTGTGTTACCCGGAAAGCTTGCTGCATAAAGAATACTTTCTAGAGGGCAGATGCAGAGACTTCAGCCTCTCAGCTCCCTCAGCTTTTGGGGGTAGGTTTGCATAGACCTACTCACCATAGAACACATGCTTAACCTATGTATAATAATAATTCTTTGTATTTATATAGCATTTATTTTTCAGTTTTCAAAGTTTTTTGGTAGTCCTGATTTTACTTGGATTCTCTGACAGTCCAAGAGGACAGATAACATTTCCATCAGGCAGAAGAGGAAACTGAGCATCCCAGACACTCCGGAGGTCTCATGGCTCAAATTTGGAAAGTGAGGGCTTGAGTTCAGGGTTGTGGCCGCTCAGCCCCGTGTGTCCGCCATGGCTGCCTCCTTCCCCTCGCTCGATGCCAGAAAATGATAAACTACAATAGAAACTGATAGCCGTTTGATTTTCATTATTAAAATGTTAGCATTTATCTTATCATAGTTTATTTTAAAATGAAATCAAAGAAATTAAAATTTTAAAATGACCACGCCTCAATTGAGAAAATGTGGTCCCATTTTGATGAGAATCTCTCCTGTACTCTTACGACCAGCAAGCATTATGGGGTGGTTAAAATTATATATTTTTTTTTAAAAAAGGCCAGAATCTATTTTAATGCTCTATTCCAGTTTTGCAGATAAAACTATATGCAAATTCAAAATTTAAATAAAAGAAAACTATCAGAGCCTTAGTTGGAGAAGTCCAGGTGTTGAAACCAGTTGAGCCTTTAAGAGCCGAAGGTCAGCCCTGAGCAGCAGGCCCAGCCCCCTCGGTTTGGTGACGTATGGAATCTACTCGACTTCCTCTTCTCACATTGTCTTCATCCAATGACTCTTACCTCCGTTTCCCGGGGACAGGGGACATTTGACAATGTCTGAAGACAGGTTTGCTTGTCATAACCAGCATCCAGTGGGCAGAGGCCAGGGGGGCTGCCAGACGCCCTGCAGCGCACAGGACAGCCCCACCACAGAGAACTCCCCGGCCCGCAGGGGAGCAGTGCTGAAGTTGCCTTAATCTTAAGAAAGAGAAGATTTGGGGGAACACCCCCAGAAAATAGGAAATGTGTAAATATGAGAGCTTGAGCACCTTCACCAGTGTAGCTTTTTCCTCTTGATTTTTCTGCAACTGCCTATGATCTCGCTGGACAGTGCCAGATCTCCTGCATTAAACGAACTCCTGTTCTTGGCAGTGACTCACCTTCCCTTCCTCCTGTAGGGTATCTGGCCTCTGCTGTCTCCCTCCAGTCAGTCCTGCTCAAGCGCTTCTGCTCCCACGTTCCTCTGCCTGCCTCAGCCTGTGTGGCCAGCATCGCACCCACACACTCACACACGCTCATACATGCACTCTCTCATAGGCACACACATGCACACGTGCACACACACTCAAATATGTGCACACATTCAAACATAACATGCACATACATGTGCATACAATCACTCACAGATTCACATACACACTCAACATGCACACAGATGTGCACACACACGCTCACACATGCATGTGCTCTCTCACACCATCACACACACACATTCACACACTCTCCACTTGGTTTTCCCTGTCTGCAGTCCAGGGCATAAATGCAGAGGTGACTGTATCCAATTGCCAGGACCCCTTCCATCTCAGGAGCTAATGGAACCACCTTCTGGGAGCGGGTTTGGGTTAACTGGAAACACGAGTGTTATCAAGCCTGAAATACCTAAATGTGCTTTCTTTTTTTCTTTCTTTTTTTTTTTCTTTCCTCGCCTTCATATCTGCATGGAACAAGTGAAGCTTTTAGTCTCTGTGGTTCAGGCAAATGCATTAAAAAGATGAACATTTTAGTTAATGTTCTAAGAAGATTTCCAAAAGCAGTTTTGATTGTGTACTATTAGCATTAATTAATTTCCAGACTGGGACCAGCGCTCTATTAGAGGAATGCATATTTTAATCAATTTCTGTGTGCTGCTCTGTGCTGGGTAAAGGTAGTTCAGTGAGCTTTTTCCACCTCATTCCTTTCATTTAACTCAATGCACCACAGCAAGTTGGGCTTGTGAACATGAAGTGCAGAACAAAGCTGAACACTGACCACTAGTCAAGAAGTCACGTAAGCAGACCTACTCTCAGCCAAATTACTTTCTTCTGGGATCTAAGCACTGGATTCCACAAAGTTGCTTGGATGGGATACCATGGACATAGTGCTGCCCCCAGCCCATAGAGCAACTTTATGCAAACTAGACCCCCCAAAATGCCCTTTCTTCTTGAGAGTGCAGTCCCATGGCAAATGGATAGCTTAAAGAGCAGAGAGCAGACTTGATGTTGGTCTAAGGCCCTTGCACAGTGAACATCCTGTGCAACTGTATATGGCAGCCTTGGCTAACAAATGTGGTTTTCGTTCCTGACCTCTGATAGGATGCTGGTCCAGGAAAGTCCAAACACCTTCACCCTCATGGTAGATGTTTCTCTGTGGTTCTGTGACATTATTCATACTGGTTTTGGTGCTTTTTGGGTGACCATGTGGACATTTCTTTTTTTTCCTCCCCTTGGAAATTGTAAATTCCTTGAGAATGAAACCCCACATCAAACTCCACTAAAAACATCCAGGACAGTTTTACACACATAGTAGGTGAACTGCTATTCCCCAAGGACAAAGCCCAAATCATTCTTCAAATGTGACATTACAGCACCTGTGGACATCCAGCACTCCTCCGTTCCTTCAGTCTGTGTCTGTGCAAAGAGGATGTAAATGTGTGTGTGCATCCATGTGTACACATTAACACATAGATGGAGGCGCGTTTGAGCAAGGCATGGAAAGGAATGTGGGTACATGCACACATATTTAGGCAAGCACGTGTGGTTAACATGTGTGTGCTGTATGTGTCAGGAGGTCTGTAATGTTTATGTCTATATGCATATATTTCTGAATATATATAGGTGAACATGTTCATATGCAGATATGTGAACATGGACATGTTTGTGTGATGCACAGAAGAGTGCTTATACACATCAATGGTGTGTTAGAAATGTACGTGTACACACACTCGCGAGGCAGTCTAGCATTAGAGGGTAACGTGTCACTCTCCCAACGGGAAGAAGGAGAAAGTGCAGGGACTAAAGGGGCACAGCTGTGCCAGCTCACCTTAAAGAACACCCATGAAAACCCCACACAGGGACGTTGACTCGTGTTCCTTTAGCCAGAACGTCGTTCCATGATCTCTCCCAGACGTGGGGGACGCCGGGAAAGGTGGGGCTGAGTCCTGTTCACCTGTGAGTGTTGGTTCTTTAAGCTGGGCTCTTCGCTACTCCAAATGCATCGGGGCTTTCTCACTAAAGGAAGCGACAAGAGATTTTGAGTAAGCAATGGGCAGCCCTGCCACCCCTACTCTGCGTCTCTCCAACAGGACAAAATTGACACTGTGAAGAAACGTGTGTATCTGGGTCCTCCCGGGGGTCCTCACCTCGTCATTATCACCCCTCGATTTCGGTAAGGGTTGGGAAGGCAGGACCTTGAGGTCACACGCTCTGCGGAGCACTCGGCATACTCTGCAGTGACTTGTGTACAGAGTGTTGTGTTGGTGTCTTGCTCTGGGTGGTGTTTAATCGGTGTGTACAAATGTAGTTTCCCTCTTGCACGTGACAAGGAAAGGCATTGCGCCCTAAGCTCACCTGCAGCATTTGCTCCCCAGCTCTGCCTGTGCGATGGGCCCTGGGCAGAGCCAGTTGCCCAGGTGAGTTCTTCGGCATCCTGCCTCCAACCCCAACGAGCCCCAAAGTCACGGGACACAGTGGGAAAAGGAGCAGGGTGGGGGCGGGGCAGGGGGTGGGGAGGACATGTAGCCCAAGCAAACCGACCGAAACCAGAGAGAGACCCGCTTAACCATCCGCCTCACCATTCCAGCTGCCCACACAGGTTTCCTGACCAACCGCTACCACCAGAGCCTGGCATTCGTTTCACAATCTATTATTTAACGGTGTACTTAGGAGAGAGGGAGGGGAGACAGGGAGAGTGAAGCTGAAATGTCTCGCAGGCTTTATTTGACGTTGTAAGCAAATTTAGTTCTTGGAAAGGTTGCCAGATGGATACCCAGAGACTAGACTCTTCAGCTCGTCCACTACAAAGGGAGAGGTAGGCAAAGCTATTCACAGAAAGCCCTCCCCACAACCATCATGGGGGACTGGAGGAGCCTGTGGTTTGTGTGAGCCTCGCTGGGTCTCCAGACGGCTTTAGCAGGAGGGTCTGAGTTCACACTAGTAATAAGTTTGTCCGCATAAGCTGTTCATGTAAAAAGATCGGGCAAAGATTGCGTCTTCCTTGGTGTGATGGTTAATTTTATGTGTCAATTGAGCTGGATCAAGTTGCCCAGATATTTGGTCAAACATTGTTCTGGATGTTTCTGTGAAGGTGTTTTTTAGAGGAGATTAACATTTAAATTGGTGGACTTGGAGGTCCTCTCCAATGTGAGTGGCTTAAATCGAACAAAGACTAAACTCCTCCAAGCAAGAAGGAATTCTGCCAACAGACAGCGTTCAGACTCGAACTGCAACTCTCCCCCGGGTCTCCAGCCTGCCGGGCGACCCTGCAGATTTGGGACTTATACCTTCACAATCACGTGAGCCCATACCTTAAGTTACATCCCTCTCTTTATGTGCCCACTTCCTGTTGGTTCTGTTTCTCTGGAGAACCCTGGCTGCTGCACCTAAGAACCAAAGTCGGGTTCAGAACCAACTCTGACTGTCCATGGACCCTTACTGAATGTCCACCAAGAGAGTCAGCGGATGCAGGAATGAAAGGTGCGGCTCCCGATCTTAAAGAGCTCCCAGTGTGTTGGGAAGTTAGGTAAGAAAATCCTGAATCCTGGTGCAACGTGGCAGGATGACACAAGGAAGAGCAGTGATGCGACTCCAAGAAGGCTTATAAGAGGGAGCTGACGCCCTGCCTGGGAGCAACAGAGCTGAGTCGGGGAAAACAAGTAGAATCGCCCAGGTGGGCCCAGGTGACGTGAGCAGCACGAGCAGCACTGGGCAGGCCATTTTTCCACAAGACAGATGGGGAAGACAGAGCGGGAGAGTGACACGGAAGGAAGCAAGCCTCGCTGGCTGGCCCCCAGAGGCTGATTTGCAGGTAACTGGATGGGTGATTCTCTCTGACGCTGAAGCCGCCCGGTGTCACAGGCTGAACTGAGCCCACCTCAGATCTGTCTGTTGAAGCCCTAACCCCAAGGACCTCAGAATTGGCTGCATTTGGAGATGGGTCTTTAAAGAAGTGATTAGATTAAAATGGGGTCATTAGGGTGGGCCCTAATTCAATACCACTGCTGTCCTTATCAGGAGAGGAGATTAGGACATAGACACACACAGAGGGAAGACCATGTAAGGACACAGGGAGGAGGCAGCCATCGGCCATCAGAAAGGCAAGGAGAGAGGCCTCAGAAGAAACCAACCCTGCTGACACCTCGATCTCAGACTTCCAGCCTCCAGAACTGTCAGCAATAAGTCTCTGTTGCATAAGCCCCCGGCCTGTGATACTCTGTTATGGCAGTCTGAGCAAATGGAGTGTGCCTGCCCTAACTAGCCACCCATTTATGAAATGTTTACTGAGCACCTACTTGGTGCCAAGCCTGTTCTAAGCACCCAGTGAGGAAGACTTTGCCTCCAGGAGGTTATGTTCTGATCAGGAAGAAAGACAATTTAAAAACAGGAAACTACTGAATGAGCAGGAAGATTTCAGATGGTTATAATGGCTGAGAAGGAAAAGGAAGAGGGTGGTGCAAGAGAGGAAGGTCAGAGAAGGAGCTGATTGAACCAGGACCATCAGGGAAGGAGAGGACTTTTGAGCTGAGGCCTAGAAGACAAGAATGGGCTGCCAGGGGCAGGTCCAGGGGCAGAGAGTGCCCAGAAGACAGGAGAGGCCTGAAGGGCGGGGTGGCCCTGGTGTGTCTGGGCTGCTGGAAGCCCAGGGTGCGAGAGCTCAGTGAGTGCAGAGTAGAGGGGACATTTGTGGACCACAGATCTCCTCCAGGTGAAAAGTGTGGTTCATTCATCTTTGTGTGATAGCTCCTTCCCCTGCCTCAGTGAAGGCAGGAAGGAAATGAGGGAGGAGGGAGGGAAGAGAAAGAAACTTGCCTAAGGAATAAAGTGCTTTAAATGGGAGCAGATGAAGGAATATCAAAATCACAAGACATGTTTGTTTTTCTGAGTTGCAAAGACCAGAAAAAACAGAAAGAAAAAGGAGCAATGAGACTTTGTAGGAGAAATGCACAAGCATCTCCCCCTTGGCACAGCTCTGAGCTGCCTGATGAGGGCACAGCCAATACAATGAATGCACCAGTCTGGTACCTATTAGTAAGCTAAGTCATGATTTTTAATTGATTATGGTGCACAGACTATTCCCCTCATTAATATAAATGAAATAGGAGGAGTGGTGCCAAATGTTTCAAACGGGAGCCGCCATGAGACTTCGAGGTGTTCAGTTCATCACAGGGAGTGGACAAGTTTACATGTAAGGAGACTAGACATGGAGGATAGTCATCCCAGAGGTGCTAGTAGCATGGGGCTCACATGCTCAGCCCAGAAGAGACACCTAAGATCAGCATGTTATTTAAGATCCTTTAGACACCATAGGGCAGACCTGTGTCCCTAAACTGGTAAATCCATGAACATAGTCAAACGGGTTCCCAAAGCAGAATGTCTTGGTTGTTGAGCAGCTAGTTCGGAAAGGAACATCTTAACATTTATTGAGCACTTACTATGTGACAGGTGTTCTACATTGACCAGTCATTTGTTTCTCTTCCATTCTACTATAACCCATTTCACAGATGAGAAATACAAAGCTTGGCGAGCTCAAGGCACTTGGCTCAAGCCCAGGTTTCAAATGCAGGAGTGCCTGAATCAGGTGCCTGCCTTCCTTCCTCCAGGTCACAGTGCCCCTGCAAAGATCCCACTATGTGGAGCTTAAAGAGCCCCCTAACCATGCTGCAGTGGGAAGAGCCCTGGTCTCAGAGTCAGAGAGCAGCTGCAAGGCATGGCACAGCCACTGTGTGATTACAGCTTTAACGCAGGGTATTGATAACAACGGCTGCAATTCATGGAGCACTTTCTATGGCGAGGCTCTCTTCTAAACACCGTACATGCCTTGACTCATTCATCATCCAACCCCTCCACCAATACTACCCCATCTTACAGATGAGGAAACTGAGGCATGCTGTGACCCAGTTCATACCAGCCCGTGAGAGCTAAATGTAAAATTTTTGGAATTTTGCTATCCGGTTGTTAAACACAGATGTTATTAAAAATTAGGTTGTATTAACTTAACATGTAAATAATTTATATTAAAAGCAAAGGTAATAAACACTCTAAATGTGTCACATTCTAGTTATTTTACTATTATGTACTCTTATCTATGCCCTTGAGGTTATTTATGTCTGTTGTGCCTGAGGAACCATTGCCCATCTTCTTCCAACTCCCCGTTCAGTGACACAACATTGGTGGCTTGAAGTAGCCACGATGGGGGCATTTACACCAAGAAAATCAGCAAGTTCTGCACATTCAAGGAAGTTTTTTGTTTCTTGAAAATCAACCGTTTTACATTAACCAGCACACTTTCAGATAGGGGGCCATCCAAGGTCAAGTTCATAGAGGGAGCAAGTTGGTTTGACTAACTCAAGGAATAGGGACACCTTCAGACCACCTCAGAGGAGGAGGTTTTTTATGACGATGTACCGGAAAGCAATGATGAATATTACAGAGTAAACAAAACAACGATTATTCGTAATAAGGTAGGAGCATCATTTGTGGTCACATCTTCCAGATCCAGCCTGAACATAGACGAGATGCATTGCCTGAACATTTCATCGTGTTCAAACCGATTATACTTCTTATCCCAAAGTACTCAGTTCTCTCATCAAAGGGACAGTGATGTTCTCTCTGTCCCCATCGGCCTTTGATATGGGAGAAGGCAGTTGTTCTTTTCACTGAAGCCTCCAAAGAAGACAAGGCCGTGGACCATTCCCTCCAGGTTCTTTAAGGATCAGTGATGCAACCTGAGGTGTTGGGACCCCAGCCGTGCAGTGCCCAGGCAGGGTTAGGTAGATGTTGCCCTTTCTACACGATGGTCTGCCCCTCTTTCTTGCTGCTGCTAGCTGTGTTAATTAGTCGTTGCCAGTGGCTGTGACGGAGGTGGTATGTGAAGGGCCACACACCATACTGGTGGTGCTGGAAGGACAGGGCAAGGCAGAGTAGGTGGCGTCTCCCTTTGGTGACTGCCCCTTTGCAGTCAAGGGTACCCAGTTGTAGTAAAACTGATAACCCAGGCATGTTAACCTTCAGGAATCCATTTCCCATGCAGCTCTCATTAGGAAAGGTTTCTTTTAATGGTTTTATGAAAACACTGTGGCACGTACGTGAGGAGTGGCATGGTGCCAGTGCGTCACGGCGGCAGAGTGCGTAATGAAAACGTCTGGGAACAAGGCGCTGGATGATGGAGCACCAGCCGATAAACCAACGCCAGGTCCAAGTGCATTATCTTTCAGCGGGGTCCGGGAAGGCTACCTCACTCGGTAATAGATTCAAACGCTCAGGGGTTCTCCTTACATTTCAAGTTAATGCCCCTTTCTTGGCTTCCCTTTTAGGAAACCACAAAGTCAAGGTAGCAAGAAGGAGCGTGGGCTAACGGAAGGAGCACTAGCCTGGAGTCAGGGCACCTGGCTTCCTGGCCCGTGTTGCAGCCAACTCACGGATGGACATCACACAATATGCTTCTTCTCTCTAGGCCTCCTTCTCCTCATTTGCTAAGAAAGTAATCAGACTCAAAACTTTTTCAATTCTAACAAACTGGCATAAAGACTCATGACTATGCAAAAGACTTTTCCCGCCCAAAATTAAAATGGTGAGCTGAGCTCTTAAACGCAATTTGGAGTTTATTTATTACTCTTAAAATCAGCATCAATATATTGTCATCATCCAATTATTATAAGATTTTCATAAACATCATTATTATGGCGCTAAAACAATGCACTCTATGAACTGAATAAACCAAGATTTTACTAACCAGTCCCTAACTGTTGCACATTTTGTTTCCTAGAAGATGTTTTAGGGGGAGTCAGCCCAGCTCAGAACAAAATGCCCTTTCACCAAGACCTTCCTCATCCTCAGCATCCATCAGCCCCCTGGAATCCTTGTTTCACCAAGTGTCCAGACCTCCTGACTACAGCTGATCGGCCAGGGGTGAACACACGACTCTAAATGTGTCAATCGGTTTATCTCTTCTTGGAATAGGAGTTGGATCATGTGCCAATCTCTAATCCAACAGGCAGGCAGAGTGGAGGTGAAGAATTCTAATTGGCTACTGCTAGGTCGGAAGCCCACCCTTGGGGCCATGGTGACGGAGAGGCCCAAGTCGACAACCCCCGAGCTGCCTGATCGAGCAAGAGTGTTGCAGAATTGGAGGGGTAGAGATTATCTACGAGAGAAACCTAAAATGGGGAAGGGGACAGCAAGGCAGGAATTGATGACATTTCTAAACCTTTTTACTACAAACCCAGAGCCAGAGGGGACCCACCTTGAACCAATGTTTAATACTTCCATTGCCCTCTTCAATGAGAACTTTAATTCTTATTTTGGAATATTACCTTATCCATCAGTCACTCAACTCAATCACTGTGTGCACATGTCTGTGTCTGTGTGTGTGTGTGTGTGTGTGTGTGTGTGTGTGTGTCCTTAATGCCTTCTAAGCCTCATCTCTAATTCCAATTCTGTAGGTCTGGAACAGGGCTAAGGAAACTGAATTTTACTGAAGATGTCCCCCCATCCCAGGTGATTCTGACACAAAACTATAGTTTGGGATGCATGGCCACTGATCGTTGGGATCCAGCAAAGGTACAGTTTTGAAGAAGTTATTCTAATGTGGCTGAGAGGACGGACCTAGGAAGCAAGGCCAAAGGCAGAGGAGGCCGAAAGGAGCCTGCTTATTCCTAACGCAGGAGTTGAGAGGCCGGGAAGGCCACGCCAGTGTGGTATAGTGGAAGGAGGTGTGATCAACAGCTCTCTGCGATCCCAGCACCTGCGAGCAGCCAGGATGGCTCTGGCCTGGCCAGCTGGGCAGTGACGCTCCTCCATCAAAGAGGAAGCAGATGACGCAGGAGGAGATGCCACCACCACCTCCCCAATAGCCTCCGATGGTCCAGCCTCCTTTTCACTGAACCCACTCTTATCTCCTGTATCGCCACACCTTGGAACATGCTGTTCCTTCCATCTTTCCCTTCTCGTCTGCCCGGGGAATTCCTATGTACCTATCACACCTACATATCAGCACCAAACTTTCTTGCAGCCCCCTGCCCTGCGAATCCTCCCCACAAGGCCACCTATTACCACTGCAGTCTGCATGCCCCCATCTCCCCCACATGGCTGTGAGTCCCTGGGGTGGGGGTGGGGGCGACTAGGTCCTGCTTATCTTAGAACCCCCATCGCCCAGCAGGGGGGCAGGCTGCCTTGTGCAGAATGACCAACCGCCCGTCACCGCCCGGCCAAGTGCCTGCAGCACACCGTGGGGAGAGGGGGTGGAAGTCGGGACACTGCAAAGACACATCCTATCTGGACCCACGAGCTGCCTGCAGCCTGGGTCTCTCCGGAAGGCAGCAAGTCTCAAGGCAATAAGCCCTCTCCCCAGAACTGGAGCTTGGGGGAGGCCTGATAAAGGAAGTTCTATAGGATCCACATTTATCTGATTGAAGCAAAGCAAAGTTTGCCACGGGATTTGGTTCTGTGTTGTGAGATAGCAGCCTTTGATGGCAAATAAAAGCTACATCAAATGGGCATTTTGTGACATCCGGATACCTGAGCGTAGTGTTTATGCCTTATAGTTTGTAGACTGGTCAAAGCATCACTGTGCATTTTAGAAGAGTCTTATTTTCTAATATAAAATGAATAATATTTGATTTCCCTGAGAACACATATACATGCAGTACACGCAATGCTAGGACGGAGCGACGGAGCGCACACACCTAGGGTGTTTCGGAAATCATAAAAAGCGGCTTCTTTCCTAATTTGTGAAGAGGAGAGCTCGGGGAGGAGGGAGCCTGGAGAAGCGAGGAGAGGCTTAATGAAATTCTGAGCTTCTTTAGAATCAGAGGCAAGTGTGGCTGTATCATGGCCAAAATGGTAGAAAACATGTAACATCATCTCTGAGCACATCGCAAGAGCTCTGAATAGGATCCCAGAATTTCACAGCTCCCTCTCCGGAAACGCAGGAGTCTGGGGCTCAGGGAACCCTCCACGCTGCGGAGCTGGCATCTCCGAGATTCCTCCCCTTTGGGAAGAAGGAAGCTGTCGCTTCCGTCACCTGGGCCATGGAAGGAGGAAGCTGCAGTGGCAGCTTTGCTTCCTGAATCCCATCCCACCTGAATCTTGGAGGACGAATTCCAACAGTTGTGTCAATACGGAAACTCTGCTTCCAAATCCCGAAGTTCCTCCCCATCGATGGCTTTCATATCAAAAGGCAAGAAAGATCAATTCACCCCCCTGCGCCTCCAGTGAGTGCAGATCAACTGATACTGTCCAAGAGAAATGTTCATTATCCCAGTACCTCCAAGGAGAGGAAGTAATGGCATCCGGTTCTTCAGCCTTCTGGACGCGGTGCATTTCCGAACAGCAAGAACAGCGGCAGGAGGAACAGCTGCAGCGCGGCCCCCATCGGCCGCGGGCAGTGCGTTGCCCCCGTCCTAAAGAGGAGAGAGCAGCGAGGGCCACGCCTGCTGAGGCGGGGCGTCTGCAGGGGCCAGCCCTGGGATGGGGATCGTGGGCGGAAAGGCACAAAGGCAAGCGCAGGTGTCGGCGGCAGACAGTGTGCAAGAGGCCCCCAGACGTCGGTGGACAACAGCATCGCCTAAGGAGCTTGTCACAATCGTTGTCTCCACAAGGCTGGAAATAAATTCATGTCCCTCACGAGGATTCTGGGTAAGAAGGCTTTGGGACAGCCACAGAATGGGACATTCTGTAGCCGTAAAACAGGGGCAGGTCTGTTTTTATGGATGGGGCCGCTCTCAAAGATGGATGGATCGGTGACAAAAGCCAGACGACCAGTGTGCATCCCTCACCACCCTTGGGTTAAAACGTGTGCTAGTGTAAGGCTGTATGGAGACCAGACATCTCTGGAAGGACACAGAAAGAACTGGGAGTTTCTATGGAACAAGAAAACTAGTGCTGGAAGGCAGGGGGGAGCCAGTTACATTTTACTGTTCATCTCGTTTTTATACATTCTGAATTTTGTATCAGGTACGTGTATGACTTTGTCAGGCAGTTACTCGAGCTACTGAGGCAGCATGTGCATGTCAGTGTGTGTGCAAATGTGTGCATGTGAATGCATGCACGGAGTAGCGTGTGCGTGTGGGTGCGTGCCAGCACCAGGCCTGCTCCACAAACCCTGACTCTCAGGCTGGGGGGCTGAAGGAGCAGTGAGAGGAGTCGGGGGTCAGGGGCCATGTGCCGTGAGGAGAAGCTGCTCTGGACTGATTGGGTTCCCCCCAAATTCGTATGTTGAGGCCCTGAGCCCCAGTGTGGCTGCATTTGGAGTAAGGAAGTAATTGAGTTTAAACAAGGTCACGAAGATAGAGCCTCATTTGAAAGAGTTAGTGTCCTCAGAAGAAGAGACACCATGGATCGAGCTCAGTCCCTCTCTTTCCGCCACGTGAAGACACAGTGAGAGGACTTCGAGCTGGTCATTTCCCTGTGACACTCTCTGCGTGAGGTCACTCTGTAACAGCGGCTGTGGCTGTCCACCCAGCCCAGGAGGGCCCTTCCGCTGTCCTCTCCCACAGGCCACGCCAACCGCTTGCTCTGGAGGCTTCTCAGCTGTGTGCTCAGGCCTCGGTGACTGTTTGTCGCCAGCCTCCTAGTCTACCTCTTGTCTCACCATAGGACTGTGAGCCCCTCAAGGGGAGCACGTGGATTTTATTTGTCTCTGAATGGCCAGCCCTCAGCATAGTCCCTGTCACAAAGGAATGGCCATAAATATTTGTCAAATCAGCAGATACATGAATGAGGGAAGGAAGTAGGGAAGGAAGGGAGGAAGTGAGGGAAGGACTGACTAAACCGGGTTATTGGCACTCTTAAAAATGGTCTCCAAAAACATAAAGGGAAAAAAAAATCAAATTAAAATATTCTCCAGGGTCAAAAGTCACAATATAAGGTCACAAGTCGAGGACACTTGTGCTGGCTTTTTGTCCATGTGCTTGTTCATGGTACAAACTATGGGAAAGGGTTTACTTACATTTTTTGTTTTTTTCATATTTTTCCATCATTGTATCCACCCAGACTTTCTCACCTACTGGAATTTAATGTTTCAAACAGAAAGTTGAGATGGTTAAAAGTGACTTAAGAAGTGGCAGGAGGTAGAGATGCGGATCGGTCATGGCTGGGTGACCTTGAACTTGTCCCTTGGTGTTTCTGAGTTGACCTTCCCATCTGTAGAAAGGGGAGATTGGCTCTTTCCATCTTCACAGGACCCTTTGAAGGGAACATGTTTTGCAAATGCCAAAGGGCTCTCCCAATGTGAGAGTCAGTATTTTTATTTCTTTATTTAGCATCAAAGAGACAGTAAACAGACAAAAGAAAAAACCAGAACATTTTCCTCACTGTAGCACCAAAGCCTAGCACAGTCTGGCATAGATAGGTCTTCGGTAAGTGCTTGTTGAACAGAACTGGGGGCTCCGTGTGTGCCTGGACATGTCGGCGTAATCAGATGACACAGACATGGACAGAGATGCAGACACATGCAGATGCAGATGGGATTCTCATTGCTGTCTCACACTAGCAAGGCTGAAGCACATTTCCCTGGTAAGGGAGGCAGGCTTAGCAGATCCTACGCCCCACAACATTATGATGTGGGCCAGGAGATAATCTGTCCTGCATATTGCCTCAAGTGATGTTTCATAGACCTGCACTTAGTCCAAAGCATCCCTGCCGGCCACTGCCATTGTCTGAGCTCAGGCACACCTGTGTAGTGCCCACAGCACTTCGGTCACACTCGTCTTTCGATTCTAACTCGTGGGATGGCAGAACTGTCAAAGGATCCAGTGTCTTCAAAGCCCCCACAGACCCCTGCGCTTGCCTCCTTTCCCACACTGGAGCATGCATATGAACAAAATTGAATTCTGCCCATTAATTTGAAATCATTCTGTACTGATATAACATTTCAACCCTGCCAAAACAGTTTCTATTTCTGAGTAATTCTTTATTCCAAATTCTTCCAATTGGCATTCTTTTTGAAATACTGGGCTCCAGTCTCTGTGGAGGACTGTAGACTGCAATATGTCCCCAAAACATTTTCGCTTTCTTCAAAACTTCACCAAGAACTCTTCTGGCACCATCCCCATCCGTTATGCGCAGCAGGTAACATCTTCCGGAGCCTTTCCTTCCCAATGGGACTGTGGTATTTTTCATTCTTATTTGGAGTTAGTTTCAACACTGAAGCTAAAAAACATCACCTCTACCTGTGTCCAGAAAAAAGCCAGAAAAAATGAAAGGCACAGAGCAAAACCCACAGAGAAAATAGTATGTTTAGGAACAGACCACCCTGTCTTTATCTGGGAATTAGGCAAGAAAAGACCTTGAAAGAGGAGGCAGCTGGTGGAGGGTCACTTGCTGCATCCTTTAGAGACTTGGCCAGTGCTGGCCGTCCCTGATGGAAGGTGGGGACTGGGGGTGGTGGGCACTCTGCTTATTCCTAAGGGGCAGCATTCTGGGGGTTCTCCAGGGCTTAGGGAGTGCATGGAGAGAATGGACATAGAACTGATAATTAGGGACCTTTCCCTTCTAGAAAATCCCCCAAAGGCAGGGAGCTAGGGGTCTGGTCTGGATCAATTTCCATGGTTCCTTCCTCTGTCATGATTTCCCCATGTTCCACCCTCTGCCATCTTGTCATTCCATCCTCGGTCCTCTGCCAGTGCTGGGCAAACCCACAGCTCACGTCTTTGTAATATTCTCTTTGGTTCCCTTGGTCATCTTCTGCCTTCGCTTTTCTCAGAATAAAAGGTTCTCCCTGCTGTTATGAACTCTTGTATTGGTGCATGTGCATTGGATCGGTTTGGATTTTATCATCCAAATCAGCATACTTTTGAGAGTTAAGTTAGATATTAATAACTACATCAGGATAACAGGCACCAAACGAGACTCTTCTGGACACACCAGGAAATATGGTCACCCTGGTATTAGAACTTTTTAGGTGCAAGTGACACAAACATAATATAAACATAAAGTAGCTTGTGAAAACAAATGTATAGATTTAGTATATTATTGGCTCAGCATTAAGCTAAATTCAGTGACACCAATATTGCATGTCACCAAACTCGTTCTCCCTTGCTGTCCAGCTTTCTGCTGCTTGTCACTGCCCAGCACCCTTCTTTCTTATTAGATGCAGATTTCCTCCATGTGTCAGGGAAGAGAGCTGCTTTCTGACCCAAGAGGTGAGACCTCTTTTCCTCTAAGGTGAAAAATCCTTAGGTGGACACTGACTGCCTCATCTTGCATCAGTGTGCACCCCTGGAACACTTGCCTTCATCAAGGGAAGAAGACAATGACAGAGGGTCTGCAATGTATGTTTGTGGAATTAAGAATTTCAAAAACTAAACAAAAATAAATATGCAATCTGGGCTTAGTAAGTTGGATTTAAGGCAACATTTCTGAATGGTGATTATGGGGAGAGAGAAAAATTACCAATCCATGTCCTTCAAATTTAGAAAGAAGTCCTAATTTCCCCATTCGGTAGAAGAAGGAACAGGCCCAGAGAGGTTGAGTATCTGGCACAAGATTGCACAGAAGATAAATGGAGCATCAGGGCATCGGGTTTGAACCCAAGTCTACATGAAGCGGGCCATTTAGAACTTGTTCTTCTCCCCTGCCCTGTGCTGCCTTGATGAGATGTAATTCTCCTTTAGTCAGGACTGACTTTGCCTTTAAGCAAGTGAAAAGTAAGCCAGGCTAGCTTAGGCAGAGAGGAGGGTCAAGGGTTCACATAACCCAAGTGTGGGGTGTTCGGGCAGAGGCAGGCGTGAGAATGCCATCAGAATTCTCTGCTCCTCTGATTCTCACGGCAAGTTCACCTTATACTCTTGGATCATCTGTCTCCATGAGGCTGAAACCATGGCTTCCAGCAATGCCTGGGCCCAGGTCCTCAGAGTTTAGGGATCAGACCTTGCTCCCTCCCTCCCATTTACATCACCCATGCTCAGCCCTGCACAGTTTTCTCTTCTGACATCTCAAAAGAAGGTTCAGACTGGCCCCATGGGAGTCACGTGTCCATAAATAACCAATTCAAGGGCCAGAGATGTGAGGGTCTCTGATTGGTCCAACCACAGTCAGGTGTCCACCACCTGGCCAATCACTGTGGCTGGAGTTACAGCGTCAATGAAGAACATGGACGCTCCTATCAGACCAACAGGAAAACAGAAGGAACTTACAGGGTACCCACCATGGAGTCCCCATAAAATTAATCAACCTGACTCCCAAATAAGAAATTTGGGGCCAGGTGCGGTGGCTTACACCTGTAATCCTAGCACTCTGGAAGGCATAGGTGGGCGGATCGTTTGAGCTCAGGAGTTTGAGACCAGCCTGAGCAAAAGTGAGACCCCGTCTCTACTAAAAAGATAGAAAGAAATTAGCCGGAAAAAACTAAAAATGTATATAGAAAAAAAGCCAGGCATGAAAAAATTAGCCAGGCATGGTGGTGCATGCCTGTAGTCTCAGCTACTCAGGAGGCTGAGGCAGTAGGATCGCTTGAGCCCAAGAATTTGAGGTTGCTGTGAGCTAGGCTGACACCACGGTGCTCTAGCCTGGGCAACAGAGTGAGAGTCTGTCTCAAAAAAAAAAAAAAAAAAAGAAAAGAAATTTGGAAAATAAAAAATACTTTAAAACCATTTTGTGCACATAGAACGATCTTATCACATGTTCTTTATAAATGTGTTTTGGCCCCAACTCTGAACTAATATATTCTGTTTACTTGAATGCAGTTACTCCTCTTCGTGTATCCCAAGGAAGATTGCCTGGGGGGCCAAATTCAAGGAAGGCATCAGGTCTAGCCTTGACTTTGGCCATAAGTCCTAAATTTTTCAAGTGTTCCAGGTCCTTTAACTCTGTTGTCCAGTGGAACTTTAGGTACCATATCTAACAATTGAAGGGGAAAAAAACCCTCTGGGGACAATAGGGCAGAATATTTGTAATCGTAGCTGTGGTGGAAACCCCGGGCTGAGCTCTAAGCAATAGGTGGCAGAACCATATTTATGAAATGTAAACTAAAGATTATTTTTTTCCTGAAAATTCTCTCCCCAGCCCCCTTTGAACCAGAATTTTCTTGTGTTCGCTGCCTCAGAGATAGAGAACACCAAGGCAGAAATAAAACATGCTGCTTATATTTCCTGGATTCTGTCTTCCAAAAGCTTAGACCCTTAGGGAGACAGTAAGATGTAGACAGAGACATGGAGCACTGAAGAAGTTACAGCTTTCCTCCTCTTGCTACTGACCCCAGCCCAAGGGGAGAAGATGCAAGGGAGAGATGGGGACGTGGACATTGGCAAATCCAACGAAAGGAGACTGTGCCACCCACCCCTACCTAGACCTGTAGAATCTGAGAATGGAAACAGCCTTGGGCCTATTTTCCAAGTGGAACCCCAGGGAAATGCAGAGACTCCAGAGAAGAAATGGCTTCATCGGATGTCTGGGCCTTCACTGAAGGCCCTGCTCAGCCTCACCAGCTCCCTGCACCCAGCCTGACCACAGGATCTGTCCCCTGAAGCCAAGTGGACCAGTGGTAGAACTCACAGAACCAAGACCTAAGGAATGTACCCGAACCCGAGAAAGAACAGAGGCTGGCAGAGACAGGGGCTCTCTGCATTGACTGAGATTAACTTACTCAAAATAGCCTTAGGAGGGAAAAGAAATATAGCTGTATTTCATGCCCATGTGTATTTGTGGGTTGAGCTTTGTATTTTCTATAAAAAGAAGAAGGAGGAAGAAGAGGAAGGCAAAAAGATGATCATTCACTGAATGCTTAGTTTATGCTGCACCGTATGTAAACCCTATGTGTGTGTATTGGTTTTCTATTTCAGTGTAACAAATTACCACAGCGTAGTGGCTTACCATTCCCATCTATTATCTCACAGTTTCAGTAGGTCAAGTCTTGGCACAGTGCAACTAAGCTCTCTGCTCAGGGTCTCACATGCTGAAATCAAGATGTCAGTGTTCCGTTTCTGCAACTGCTGTATTTGTCTATTTGGCATCCATTAATCACAGGACAAAACTAACGGCCAAATCTATTTACATGTCCCCTGCAACCCAGCTTTCACGAATGCACAGAAGTTGGATTTTAAACCCTCCAACCGTATACCATAGCATCTGTGTTTTCCTTTCTGCCCAGTAGGGAACATTGCCACCCAACAACTTCCCCCGACTCTCATCACAGAGGCTCCGGCCTAAGCCTCCCCCTCTTCCTTCTTCTGCCCCCCGACCAGACCTGGTGCTTCCCCACGCGGCCCCACACGGAGGGTGTGGTAAGACTCCTTCCCTTGGGAAATGTAAGTAATTCTTCTTTCAATGACTTTAGCCTCTCCACGTTGTCATTCAGTCACCTCCATAAATTAAAATCCTGTGAGTACATTTTAGTACAGTCCACTGGTAGAAGTCAGATCTGAGGCTCAGAGTTCTCTTCCAAGTTTACATGGCTATTGGCAGAATTCAGTTCTTTGCCTCTGAAGGATCGAGGTTTTTGCTTGTTTTCTTGCTTGATGTCAGCAGGGAACCACACTCAGCTCACAGAGGCCACTCATGGTTCCCCGCCACAGGGCCCCCTCCACGGCCAGTTCGCAACGCAACTTTGCTTTATTTCAAGGCCAACAGGAGAGTGTCTGCTGCCTCTTGTCTCTTGTAAGGGCTCACCTGCTCATGTCAGGCTCACCCAGGATAATGTTCCTTTTGATTAATTTAAACACAAGTGATGAGGGATCTCAACTACATCTGCAAAATCCCTTTTGCCATATAATGTAATATAATCCAAGCAGGAGCCATGCAGGGAGTGGACACCAGGGGGCAGGAATCGTGGGGGCATCTCTGACTCTGCTTCTACAATAGGCCTCATTGCATTAATCCTCAGTGATTCTATGAGGTAGATAGCATTTTCATTCCACTTACAGACATTTTAAGGAAACAGAGGCATATACTTAAACTTCATAAATATTCATAATTCGATTCAATTTTGTACATACTATTGGACACTTATTCCATGCCAGGCACCGTGCCAGACCAATACAAAGCCCTTGGCCTCCAGGGTTTTGTAATCCACTGCAACAGGCAGCTCTGTAATAATGATAGTGTCGACTAAACAATCTCCACGCGTCATCTCTGTAAGGGACATAAACATGTAAATGGGTATTTATCCTTATTAGCTTTCATTTTACAATCGGTAAACTGAGGTTTAGAGAGTTTAAGCAATGTTCTCAGGGTCACACATGTCATAAATTCTGAAGAGGGAATTTAAACTCAGAGCAGTTCGCCTCCATGGTTCATAAGTTTAATGAATATGATATGCTGAATCTCAATACAAAAATTCTCTTCTCAGATTCAACAAGAACTGCTAAAAAAGCAACTGGAATGAATGGTAAAATAGATTTTTTTTTAAGACAACTAGAAAACAGAGAAGAGGTAATTTCTTAGTCCATTTGGGCTGCTATAACAAAAGACCATAAACTGGGGTGCTCATAAACTCAGCAGAAATTTATTTCTCACAGTTCTGGAGGCTGGAAAGTCCAAGATCAAGGCACCTGTAGATTCGATGTCTGGTGAAAGCCTGTTTCCTGGTTCTTAGAGGACACCTTCCTGCTCTGTCAACATGGTGGAAGGGACAAACCAGATTGCTTGGGACTATTTATAAGGATGCTAATCCCATTCATGAGGGCAGAGTCTCACTCTATGAGGTACAGAGCGTTTTTTTATCACAATTGTAGACATTTTAGGGAAACAGAGGCATATATTTAAATCACCATACTACAGGTCCCACCTTGGCTTAGGATTGCAACATAAGAATGTGGGGAGGTACAGGTATTCAAACCATAGCATTCTGCCCCAGGCTCCCCAA
Organism: Indri indri; assembly: GCA_004363605.1. NCBI lineage: Eukaryota > Metazoa > Chordata > Mammalia > Primates > Indriidae > Indri > Indri indri. The sequence continues at coordinate 51,288 of RJWJ010008541.1, forward strand.
AATTTATGTCCTTCTCACATGTAAAATACATCCATTCCATCCCAATAGCCCCAATGCTGATTCCAGCATCAACTTTAAAGTCTAATTCCAAAGTAGCATCCAAATATCATCTAGATTAGATCTGGGGAGACTCAAGGTACAGTTATTCCTGAGGCAAATTCCTCTGGAATCACACATCAGTAGCTCTGCTGGTCTGGAGCCATGGGGCAGCTCCAACCCCGAGGCTCTACTAGGCATTGCCCTGGTGGGGTCTGTCTGCAATGGCCCTCTGCCCAAGTTCTGTGCACCAGAGGGCTCTATCCTACAAAATCTAGGTGGAGATAGCAACACCCCCACAGCTCATGCACTATGCACACTAATGAAGATGGCAACACACTGACATTGCCATGGCTTGCCACCAAGGTTTATTGCCTGCACCCTCCAGAGAGACAGCCACTGTGGTCTGCGCCACGCCTGGGCCACCTGGAGCCATACTTAGGCCAGCCGAAGAGCACTGCACAGGAATGCAGGGAGCAAAGCCTTGAAGTGACTGCCACCCAAAGCCCTGCAGGCACCTTTGAGCCCTCCTGTGGAATCTTTCTGCCCCCAAGGCCTTCATGCTCTAGGCCTGTGATAGGAGGGGACAGCCTCTCCTAGAAAATCTCTGAAATGCCCTGGGGTCATTCTTCCTTGTCTTAATGAATAGCACCTGGCTGATCCTTACTACTCTCCTTAGCCAATGGTCACTTGGCCACACCCTTGGTGTTCTCTCCAGAGCATCCTTCCTCATTTTTTACAGTATGGGCAGGGCAGACAGAAAATTCCCAAATCTTTAAGTTGTACGTCTCTTTCGATTAAGAATTCCATCTTTAAATGGCTTCTCTCTGCATATTTTAGTGGAAGCAGTCAGAAGCCATGCCACACCTTCAACACTTAGCTTAGAAATCCCTTCGGCCAAATATCCAGTTTCATCACTCCCAAGTTCTCCATTTCTCGAAACACAAGAACATGAACACGATTTGGCCAATTTCTTTGCCTCTTTATAACGAGGATGGCCTCTCCTCCATTGTCCAATAATACGCTCCTCCTTGCTGTCGGAACCCGCATCAGGACGGCCCGCACCATCCGTGTTCCTACCAACATTCCGCTCACAGCCACACGGTGCTCTCTGCGGGGACTGAGGCTTTCTCTGCAGCTCTCCTCGTCTCCTGAGTCCCCACCAGAACCGCCCTTAACAATCTGTTTGTGGGAATGTAGGTTCCTTTTTTTTTTTTAGCATTCACCTCAAAACTCTTTCAGTTCTGAAGCCACTTTTATATTTGTAGGTGTTTGTCAGAGCAGCACACCCTCTTCTCAGTGCCACTTTTGTCTTTTGATTGTCACACCTGGGAAGACGATGCTACTGGCATCAAGTGGGTAGACACCAGGGATGCTGATATATTGACAAGGCACAGGACAGCCCCCTTCAACAAACACTGACCCAGCAGTGTTACGGACCAATGTATGCCCCAGAATCCGTACGTTAAAATCCTAAGCAACCGGTATGTTAGTATGAGGAGGTGGGTCACTGGAAGACAATCAGGTCATGAGGTGGAGCCCTTGTCAATGAGATTGGTGCCCTTATAAGAAGAGACATGAGAACTTCCCCTCTCTCCACTTGCCCCTGTGTGAGGACACAATGAGAAGACGGCTACCCACAAACCAGGAAGCCAACCCCCACCAAACTCCGATCTGCCAGCACCTTGATCTTGGACTTCCCAACCTCCGGAACTGTGAGCAGCAAATGCTTGTTGTTCCAGCTGCCTTGTCTATGGTATATTTGTTATAGTAACCCAAACAGACTAAGACAAACCCCAAATGTCA